>JBBDGP010004882.1:0-25000 GCA_037952835.1 Lithobates septentrionalis | reverse complement strand
ATGATGAGGTCACTGACTCAACGTGGGTGCCTGATAGGAGAGAGAAGGAGGAGGCGGCACATCACCCACGAGGCAGGATGCCCTCCAGGGGCCAGCCTAAGGGCAGCACATTGACTGCATCACACCCCAAAGCTCCACATGTGCAGGGCGCTGCAGTCTCTGCGCGTTATTCAAAAAGTTCTTTGGTGTGGGCCTTTTTTGAGACTAGTGCATCAGATCGCACCGCTGCTATTTGCAACATATGTCTCAAGCGTATCTCGCGTGGCCAAAACCCGCTTGGGTACCACATGCTTGACCAGACATATGTTGACCTGCCATGCAGTTCGTTGGCAAGCGTATCTAAAAGACCCACACCAAAGAACAAAGAGGACCTCTCCTTGCTCCTCATCAGCTGAGATCTCCAACCCCACTATACCTTCAGTCCTCTCTGAGACCTGCACTGAGAGGAATGAAGGGGTAGAATTAGGTGTGTCACAGCCAAGTACTTTTGGGCAATCTGCTTTCAGTACACCGACGTCAGATTGTACCAGGCAAATTTCCCTGCCCCAGCTGCTGCACCGCCGAAAGAAGTTTGCTCCCAGCCATCCACATGCCCAGCGGTTGAATGCTAGCTTGGCAAAATTGCTAGCACTTCAACTGCTGCCTTTTCAGTTGGTAGACTCTGCCCCCTTCCGTGAGTTTGTGGAATGTGCAGTTCCTCAGTGGCAGGTACCCAAACGCCACTTTTTCTCACGCAAGGCGATTCCGGCTCTCTACCGGCATGTGGAAGGCAATGTCCATGCCTCGCTGGACAGGGCGGTCAGCGGTAAGGTGCATATTACCGCTGACTCATGGTCCAGCAGGCATGGACAGGGACGTTACCTGAGTTTCACGGTGCATTGGGTGACTCTGCTGGCAGCTGGGAAGGATGCAGGACAAGGTGCAGTAGTGTTGGAGGTTGTTCCGCCACCACGCTTTCAAAATGCCACTACTAATGATTGTGACACACCTCTCTCCTCCACCCCCTCCTCTTCTTCTTCCTCCATGGCCTCTTCCTGTGCTTTGTCCTCGGAACCAGCGGTGCTCCGTAGCCATTCAAGGGGCTACGCAAGTACGCAGGCCAAAAGATGCCATGCGGTGCTTGAGCTGGTGTGCTTGGGGGACAGGAGCCACACTGGGGCAGAGATTCTGTCAGCTCTGCAGGGGCAGGTTCAGAGGTGGTTGACGCCACGCCAACTTAAGGCAGGAATGGCGGTTTGCGACAATGGCACCAACCTCCTCTCTGCCCTCCGACAGGGACAAATGACCCATGTGCCCTGTTTGGCTCACGTCCTTAACTTGGTAGTGCAGCAGTTCTTGGGCAGGTACCCGGGCTTACAGGATGTCCTGAGGCAGGCCAGGAAAGTCTGTGTGCATTTCCGCCGGTCATATAATGCCAGTGCTCGGCTGGCGGACCTCCAAAAGGAGTTTAACCTGCCCAAGAACCGCCTAATCTGTGACATGCCCACCAGGTGGAACTCAACGTTGGCCATGCTGCAGCGGCTGCACACGCAGCAGAGGGCCATCAATGAGTACCTGTGCGACTATGGCAACAGGACAGGGTCAGGGGAGCTTGGTTTTTTCCCCACGCCAGTGGGCCATGATCAGGGATGCATGCACTGTCCTGTCACCTTTCGAGGAGGCCACGAGGATGGTGAGCAGTGACAGTGCATGCATCAGTGACACTGTCCCCCTTGTCCACCTGTTGGAGCACACGCTGCGTGGAATAATGGACAGGGCACTTGAGGCAGAACAGAGGCAGGAAGAGGAGGACTTCCTTAGCTCTCAAGGCCCCCTTTATCCAGACAGTCTTCCTGCGTGCCCGCCGATCACACAGGAAGAGGACGAGGAGGAGGAGAATTGTGTCAGTATGGAGGTGGAGCCTGGCACTCAGCATCAGCAGCAGTCTTTAGGGCATCAGTCCCAAGAAACACATGGACTTGTACGTGGCTGGGAGGAGGTGGCTGCGGACCATGTCGTCCCTAGTGACCCAGAGGACACCGGACCGAATGCCTCAACAAACCTACGCTGCATGGCCTCCCTGATCCTGCAAAGCCTGCGTAAGGATCCTCGTATTCGTGGTATCAAGGAGAAGGACCAATACTGGCTGGCAACCCTCCTTGATCCACGTTACAAGGGTAAGGTTGCGGACCTTATCTTGCCATCGCAGAGGGAGCAGAGGATGAAACATCTTCGGGAGGCCTTGCAGAAAGGTCTGTGGAACGCGTTCCCAGAGACTGGGAGGTAACAATCCTGTTTCTGGACAACGTGTTGCTGAGGCTTCGGTCAGTCAAAGAAGGAACGGTGGAGAAGGTGGCCGTCTGACCGATGCGTTCAGACAATTATTTGGTCCGCAGCCCCAAGGTATGATCGGTTCCAGCAACCATCGCCAGCGTCTGTTTTACATGGTGCAGGAATACCTAGGGGCAATTTCTGACTTGGGCACCTTTCCCACCGAAAATCCTCTGGGTTACTGGGTCTTGAGGATGGATCACTGGCCAGAGCTTGCACAGTATGCAATTGAGCTACTGGCCTGTCCTGCATCCAGCGTTCTTTCAGAACGCACATTCAGTGCTGCTGGAGGCTTTATAACCGATCACAGGGTGCGTCTGTCCACCGACTCGGTCGATCGACTGACCTTCATAAAAATGAATCAGTCTTGGATCACCACCAGCTACCAAGCACCTGATGCTGATGTAACCGAATATTTTTTTTCAGATCCCTTCAAAGACTGCCTATGCTGATGCTGAGTGACTATCCCTGAGTAATTATCCTCTTCCTCCTCAATGATCACGCTGATAGCTTGTAAGAACATTTTTGGTTCTGGGCGCCACCACCAGTGCCTAAGGCCCAATTTTTCAGCCCCTGTTTAACAGGAGCGTGTAATTACAATTTTTGATGCAATACTTTGCAGCAGGGCTCGTTTCTGCGTTCCAACTAGAGTATCTGTGAGGGGTTGCAGTGTTGTGGCACCAGCACCAGTGCCTAAGGCCCAATTTTTCAGCCCGTTTAACAGGGGCGTGTAATTACAATTTTTGATGCAATACTTTGCAGCAGGGCTCTTTCCTGCGTTCCAACTAGAGTGTCTGTGAGGACTTACAGTGTTGTGGCACCAGCACCACCACCAAAGGCCCAATTTTTCTGCCCTTGTTCAACAGGGGCATGTAATTACAATTCTTGATCTAAAATTTCACAGCAGGGCCCATTTCTGCACCCACCAAGAGCGAGTAAGGACTTACAGTGTTGTGGCACCAGCACCAAAGGCTCAATTTTTCTGCCCCTGCTCAACAGGGGCATGTAATTACAATTCTTGATCTAATATTTCACAGCAGGGCCCTGTAAGGGCTTACAGTGTTGTGGCCACAACACCACCTAAGGCCCAAATTTCTGCTGAGTATATAGGGCAGGCCCCTACTTTCAAACATCTAACTTACAAACGACTCCTACTTGCAAACGGAAGGAGACAACAGGAAGTGAGATGAAATCTACCCCTAGGAAGGGAAATTCTCTCCTGTAAGAGTTAATGTGGGAAAAACATTTCTCCTTTCCACTGATGCTTTCCAATCCTTGTTCCACAAAAAAAAACAAATTTTCAAAAAACATTTGTCATTGGGACAAAAAGTGAGGTGAAATCTTCTGAAGAGGAGGACAGACAGCAAAACAAATGTCACAGGGGTGATAACCCTTCCCTATGTTTTCCAAAAAGCTTAAAAAAGATTTTTTCGCTGGAGCTAAACACGTTAAAAATGTACCCGTTCAAAATTACAAAGAGATTCTACTTAACAACAAACCTACAGTCCCTGTCTTGTTTGCACCGCCTGTATACTGCTGTTCAGAGTATATAGGGCCTGGTGGCCCCACACCTTTCCTTATTTTAATTTGGGTGCGGGGTTCCCCTTAATATCCATACAAGACCCAAAGGGCTTGGTAATGGACTGGGGGGTACCCATGCCGTTTGTCTCACTGATTTTCATCCATATTGCCAGGACCCTACATTACATTAAACCCGCAAGCAGTTTTAAATGAGTTTTCTTCCTTTAAAAATGACATTTGGTGCAGGGACTGTTCTAAACACGGGAAACACGCGCCACTTTGCAGGCATACTATAGACACACCCCAGGTACGATATTTAAAGGAATATTTCACTTTTTTTTTTTTTTTTTACTTCAAGCATCATTAAAATCACTGCTCCCGAAAAAACTGCCGTTTTTAAAAGCTTTTTTTGCATTGATACATGTCCCCTGGGGGAGGACCCGGGCCCCCAAACCCTTTTTAGGACAATACCATGCAAATTAGCCTTTAAAATGAGCACTTTTGATTTCAAACGTTTGAGTCCCATAGACGTCAATGGGGTTCTAACGTTCGTGTGAATTTTCGGTCCGTTCGCAGGTTCTGGTGCGAACCGAACCGGGGGGTGTTCGGCTCATCCCTAATCAGGTGGTGATTTTTGGAAAAGTGTAGTAGTCTGAAATTGCCTCTCTGTAAAAGTGAAGAGAAGCATGGGTCATGGGTGTTGGGGCGCCTTGAGGACTGGATTTGAGAAACAGGGCTAAGGTATGGGGAGATAGTAGTATTTTTAAAAACAGTCTTGTCACCTGAAGAGCGGCTCCCACGAGCGTGTGTTGCTTAGTGTCGGTAGCGAACTGGTCCGATGCCATGGGAGGCCTGCCAGAGGCAAACCGGCGGTCTCTTGCTCCAGGTGGACCCATAACTTTGTATTTTGTGTTACGCACCACTCAACCACCCTTGCCAAGTGTGCGGTTTTTGTAATATTTAACAGGATCGGGAAAACCTGTTCCTCCCACCTTGCCTTGGGCAGGGAAAAAAATGGATCTCCAGAGCCTCACTGATTTGCCTGCCCAGACGAATTGCAGAAAACTGGAACGCAGACCCTTTAAAAAAAACAGACAGGAGTTTTATAGAAAGGGCTCGGAGTAGGTAGTCAAGTCTGGGCATAACAAATTTTTACGATATTTATACGTGCAAAACCAAGTAATTATGCCTCTGTCCCATCGTTGGAGATCTAATTTGATTTTCCGGGCCAAAGGGGCAAAGTTACGTTTAAATGTTATTCAGAGGTTACCAAGAATATTTTTTACCTAGGTACCTTTTGTGAGATGTCCACTGGAAATGAATCCAAGATGCTGTCTGCTGTTGCAATGCATGGTTGATGGCGACACCTAGAGCCTCGGATTTAGAGTAATTAATCTTAAAATTCAAAAGGGTTTCATAACAGCGAAGTTCTTGCAATAGGAATAACAGGGAGAGCACAGAAGAAGTCACAAAGAACATCAGCTTGTCCACGTAGGTGGCTAGCTTGTGTTCTGCATCCTTAACAGAGATGCCCCTAATATCTTGATGAGCTCTGATGGTTCTCAGGAAGGGTTCCTTTCTTAAAATGAAAACCAGTGGCAATAGGGGACATGCCTGTCGAGACCAGTTTTGGGAAATGTGTCACATAGCACCTCATTAATCTTAACTTGTGCGGATAGAGTGCAATGCCGAGATCCACTGCAACATCCCATTGCCCATATGGCCCAGCATGGCTCTGAGAAAAGCGCCAAGGGCACATGCAATGTGTGGGAATAATGTATGTTGTTAAGAACCTGTAAAGGAATTGTCCCTACATTCTATATCAGGGATAAATCAAGCCTGGTCCGGGTTTATCAGTGATGGGAGGTATTTCAGCAATCTCGAGGCCAAAATTTTAGTTAAATAATTTCATGTACTGCCTAAGTCAAAAGTCAGACCTGTTGCATTTTAGCTGGCACATCGAATGGCTGTTAGTTACTATGTGTTGCAGTTTTGCAGCCCAGTGGTGTAAATAGGCTTTAAGTGGCAATGACTATCTTGTTGGATTTTTGGGATCTATTTGAAATCGGGGAGAACAGCGGCGGCCCGTCCATTAAGGGTGCATGGGCACCGCCCATCCATGCGTCCGGCCCTCTGATCTACATACAGGGTGCTGGACGCATGGATTCCAATGGCGGGGGTGTGTTTTTTTTTTTGAAGCACGTGATTAGAGCCAGAGGCGGGGCTTGAGACCCATCACCCGGTTGGCTGAAAGGACAGGCAATCCTATTGGACGCCTAGGAGGAAGGGGGCGAAGTCACCATGATGCAGAAGAAAGGGAAGAGGACACAGGAGCCCACAACCCGTCCACTGCCCAGCGTCCATAGGGGCTCGCATACCCATCCGCAACCTAGATTTGGGGGGGGGGGGGGGTATTTAACCTTTACCCCCCCCCCTCCCAAAAAAAAAAAAAAAAACCCAGCTGCCACTGGTGGAGAATCCTGGAGAATTTAAGGAGGGGGGAGCAAAGGTGGGGTTGAGGATATTTCTAATATATCTTTATTCTACCTTTTTGTTGGACAAATATTCTCATGAATGTTTTTTACAGTACAGCTGAAACAGGAAATAACACAGAAGCAGATCACTTTTCTGATAACATCAAGCAATAGCATAATCTTCTAACAGTAGCTCCCTAATACAGTGATCATTTGTTGCATAAGGGGTCAAGCTGGATCAGGACCGCCCTTTTACAAAACCGACTAGAATTCCAACGCAAACCTGGTGGGGTCAGTGAAGGTCATACCGCGTATACTGTTCTTGAACAATCCACAGCTGCCTTGACACATTCCATGGTGACTGAATTACCTATCTTTGTGGATATAAATACTGGGGTATGTTTGTATTGCTCATTAGAATGGAGGAATTGGCTTGGAAAAGCAAGAAGCATCAACAAAATATATTCCAGTTGAATGTGACAGACTACTACTGTCTATATATGACCTGGATAAATGAAAACCTTCACAGGTATAAATGCTGTAAATTGCCACTTTCTTTTGTCCATAATGCTGGTTAAGGAGGCTGCTTCTGTTCCACATGTTGAATGTAATCCTCTTTTAGACACTTTTACACTGGGGCCACGGCCTAGTTCGCGGTAAAGCGACACTCGCTGTAGCGACGCTTTACTGCGGTTTAAGCGGTGCTTTTCGGTCACTAGTGGGGCGCTTTTAACCCCAAAGGGGTTAAAAACTCCTGTGTTGCGGTGCTTCCGAAGAGCTTTTCAGGTGCTTTGGAAGCGCTGCCCATTCATTCCAATGGGCAGGGCATTTTGGGAGCGCTAAATACAGCGCTCCGAACCTGCCCCAAAGATGCTGCTTTCAGGACTTTTCGGAACGTCACGCAAGCACACCGCCCGAGTGTGAAAAGTCACTTCAATGAATGGAAAACCGCCCCCACTGTGAAAGGGGTCTTAATCTGAGTACAGGTGCATGTTAACATGCATGTATTAGTCTAAAACCTTTTATTTTTTTTATTTGTAGCTGTAGATTTTTTTATTTTTTTTTTACCTTGCACAAAAAAATAATCAAATCCTACATGAAATGTTAACAAGCTATAAACAAATCTCACTTATTAAGTTGGACTGCAGATGCAATGTACAATAAGGGGATGATACTGAACAAACATTCACTGCAGATGAATCTTCCAGTTGCATGAGCTTTAAAATGACAGCGATTAATTTACCACCAGTGAATGTTGGACGAAAGTCAGATTCAGATAAACATGCTCCTAAATTTTACAATTTAATATAAATGGTAAAAGCCAATCCCACATTTCTGTTCATGTTTCACAATACAAACATTTTTAGGATGTAACGTGAAACATGGTCACAAACCACAGCCCCCACCCTCAAACTGCTCTACCTCTTACCTGAATTGTGTATTTCTTTTTCCCGCAGCATCATGTATTTTAATAGGGCCCACAGAGGTGCGTCATCCATTCACAGACCTGTGAATGGAGACTATAAAGCCTGGAACACACAGGCCGAAGCCGGTTCAACAGAAACCCTCCGGCATTCAGCCTGTGTGTACGGCAGCCTGTCCGGCTTCTATAGAAGGGGCATGCCAGAAAAACATCTGCCGATCAGCATCCGATCAGTGCTTGCAGCCAATGGCTGCAAGCTCTGACCAGTGTGTCGTGGCGGGGAGTGCAGTTCCTCCATCAGAACACAATAGCTCAGCAGGGAAATCAGCAGGGGCGAATGGAAAAAAAAAAAACAAAAAACCTGACAGCCTGAGCCGTTGTACTAACCATGCAATGTTAGTAGAGGGATCTTCCCTGCTGTGCTAGTGTTCTGACAGGGGGGCTGCCGGGGCTGCCCCCGCCCCCCCCCACCAGAACACGCCGGTCGGCACTCTCAGCCATTGGCTGAGAGCGCTGATCTGGAGCCACTGGGCAGATATTTTTTGGTCATGCCCAATCGGCAGAAGCCGGCTGAACCGGCTGCAGTACACACTGTGTGTACTAGGCTATAGTTAGTACAGAGACCTCCTCGTGAGCTCCTAAGCAGGGTGAACGGAAAAAAAACTCAGCGTGTACCAGGCATAAGTCTCATCTGCCACTGCAACAGAGGGATTTATAGTTCACAAAGAAGCGCACATGCTGTGATATGACCGCACTTGTAGTCCACTGTCTACTTCCTCCAGTTCAAAAACCGGACCTGGGGCTGGGGCAATAGTCAGCAGGAGCCTGAACATTGTACCCATGATGCACTGATGGTGGATGCAATGTGTTGCAGGCTCCAATCAAAAAATTTAATAAAGGCAGATTTGTTCATTATGGGTGCATTTCCTAATGTTTTTATAAAAACGTGGAATATACCTTTAGTCCTTCAAGGCTTTAGTAAATAAATGATACTCAAACACTTCCCCATTTCCCAACCAAATGTGCCTTTTTATTTACACACAAATGTACACAAAAACTAAAATTTCAAATTTTGACGCAATATCAACATGGCACTTAAAATAGGTTTCATTAACATAAAAATAAGAATTTGGCTTTTTACGGACACAAGAAATAATAATTAAATATTGCTTGCTTACCATATTTTAGACAGACTGTGTTGTTAACATTTATATTTTCTGCCAAATTCTTTGCGTAGAATACTTTGGTATAGCAACAGATCATTTTAGGCCCTGCGCATGTTGGGCATTTTAGGTGAGGGCAGAAGCTACAGGTGCACAGTACAGCCCTGCTGTCGGCAGCCTGTAACAGTCTATGAGAGGCTCACAGCTGCTGTGGCTGGATGGTGCATGGAGTGTTACTAAGGTTTGGGGCAGTATGTGGCTCTGGGCATATGCCCAGAACGCAGACTTCTTGCATTAAGGGCATGCATCCCTGGGCCCATACTGCCATAAGCATTAATAGCACCTAGTGCACTGTCCAGCTCCGGATAAACGCCCAGTGTGTATATGGCCTTATAGTGCATCATTTACAAAAAATTGAACCATAGACTATTTCAACAGATCACCAACTTCAGGTAGTTCTGGCTGAAATACTGCAGATGTCCCTGGGTACAGCAACACATTTTGGGACATATAAGCAGGAGATGCATTTAACAGCTGAGTATTTGCTTATTAAAGCTAAACTCCAGGCAGCTACTAAAAACACAGGTATTCAATACCAAAAAAGTTATAATAAAGTATTAATACATGTGACTACTACTTGTATGCATATATAATGTCAGCCTGCTTTAATCTCTTGAACATCAGGCTTCACTCTTCTAGAGAGAGGGCCAGCACTAGAAGTCAATCAGCAGCACAGTGGTCTTAATAGAACACTGGAAGTGTACTGATTGGAAAGCATAAAGTGATCACTCATCATTGTGACTGCTTCTTCACTGTCCAGTAAGCATACTGAGGGTATGTCCTGGACCAAACACTCCTGCATAACTGCAGTGGCGGTCCAGAAGCTTCTAATGCTGTCTGGCAGCAGTGTTTGTAAAACAAGATTGGCTAAACAGAATTACAAATCTTTGGCAGGTAAGACAGTTCACATATACTGTATATGCCTAAACTGTGCATTCAGTTGTTTGCCTGGAGTTTTCTTTAAATTGACCTACCTAATAAAATAGTATAGAGAGACCAACCAAACAGTAAACATCAGGAACCAAATCAGAAATGGTCATTCATTATAATGTTCCTTCTAAGATGCAGATGGATATAGTTTACTGTACCAAACCGTTCTTTGCTCATTAAACACTGGTAGATTCAACAAGGATCTGTGCACACTTGTAATTGGACTGCATAGAGACAGAACTTGTATTGTGTTTGGGCAAGCTTGCCATGGCACACAAACATGGTTAATTTCATTTAGTGCAACTTTAAAGGTCAATCCACCCAAAACTCATTTTTCATAGGCATACATTTCTCCTGGAGAAACAAAGCCCTTGTGTTTATCATGTTTCTCAGGAACTTCTGTTGTCATGTCTCTGGACACCTTCTACAGCCATGACCAGATCTGGCTCTCCTTAAACAATCTGTAATGTATTATTACGGAGAATTATTAATGAGAAGTGGGAATGCTTAGACAAGGATGGAAACCACCAACACTTCCCAGTAGACAAAACAATGTTGGCCACTGATGGAGTCTTCAAGAAATCTAAAGCCAGATGGTGACCTAATCCTTGCAGGTTACACCCAAAACTAAAATATCTATTTTTGGTTGGCTGACTCTTTCAAAAGGGACGCTGTTACATTTCCCATTCAGGGCAACACTATGTGAAAAAATTGCATATTGCGCCTCCTTCACTGCCATAATTATGTGACTTATTGGCAAAAGCACCAAAAAAGGAAATGAGCAGCAAGCAGTCCAGCTGCCAGAATGATAATGTACTTTAAGATCAAATTCCAGTGATCCACCAGGGAGCAAATTGATCCTTTCATTTTTAGCCGATTGTTGGTTGTCAAATGGTGAAATGCTAAATAATTAATAGTCCATAGGATAGCTCATCCAGCGACTGTTACCACAATAACTAGTGCTGCATTTATAGCAGGTATCTGAGCGGGGTGACTGCATTTTATGCTCCTAATACACAGCTTAACAGCACTATTGAACTGTGCTATTTGTAAGGCTAATAAGAGAGCAAAGGGACATAGAACTAAAGGTGCTGCCCAAATCAACTAGATTCTCTTTTTTCTTAAATCTGCAGTTGCATTCTGGCCGAAATATAGAATCATTTTAAAGCCAATAATTAAAATTTTTAAAATCAAATTACTTTAAAGCGAGGGGGGAAAAAAATCAAGCCTTTTATAAAAATAGGATGGTTTGGGATTTTAAGAACAGAATAAGGGAGATTACTAAAATAAAAAAAAAAAAATAAAAAAAGAAAAAGGTTTCCTTTAACTCCAGACAAAACTTTTTTTCCCCCTTTGATAAGATAGGGAGGAATTTGAATCTGTATCAAGTATTTATTGCCATCAGATGGCTCCTTGTGGAGGTTTCTCCCCAAAGCCTAACCACCCATAAAGGAAGTGAGGCAGGATCTTTAGTTGGACACAGAGAAATAAAGAGCAAATTAGAGGTAATGTTTTCCTCTTTAGTCCAGATTTTATTTAGTGTTTTCAATTTTGACTATGGCCCTCTTGGACACTTTCCCTCGGTGACACTTTGTCTCAGGGACAGGAAGTAATGGTAAGGCTTCATGCACATGGCCATGCATAATCACTTCCCTGGGACCTGCTGTTGCGGCATACAGCCTTCCACCAAAATAAGTTAGAAGATGAAGCTGTACGTGGTTATGCGCCAGAGGTTGCGCAAAGCGCTGACACAGACTTATGCTTCAAATACATAGTGTGCGTTTAGAGTATACGTCCAAGTGCATGCTTTGCAAAACCCTCAACACATAACCATGTACAGCCACATCTTCTAATTCATCTCAATAGGCCACTGTACACAATTATGCAGGCGCTGTACAGCCAACGTACAGCTGTGTTCAAGGGGCCTAAATCTCCCTCAAAATGGCATAAGTGAGACATAAAATTGGTAGGGGTTCTAATTCCTGCTCACTCTATCCCAAATAAAGTGTAGCCGTGGCTCTAACAAACATTTGAACCAACTGTTCCCATTGAAGTGGGTAGCTACAGGTGCTTGTATATCAGGTCTACTTCTCCAAAGATCACCCAAGGATCCCCCAAAACTAGTTGATCTTATACAGAAACAATAATTAGCCTTCAGATTTTAACGGTTTGCTACAGCCACAGGTTTACTTTAATGGAAGTGATTTTTTTTGTGTGCTCCATTATGTCTGTCAGTTATTTAACCTTAATGCTTTTTTCATATTCCTTACTGGACCATGCCTGTTAAAATAATTTTCCTTTCCCATTTGTAGATTTGTCTAAAAGTCTGTTAAAGAGTTTATAAAAAAAAAAAAAAAAAAAGAAGGATCTGTAAAACTCTGTGCTACGAAGGTCAACTGGCACTATATAACTGAAATTTTTGGTGAATTTCATATATATAAAAAAAAAAGAACCCAAATTAATTTTATTCTGGGACTGATGTATAAAACTGATGTCTAATTAAAATTGTTCCTTGTTGTAAGCAGTCAGGTGTTAGAATTAATTTTCTAACCTGATCTACAAAAATTTTACATGGAATAGGAATGGTAGATGTAGTAGCAGCTGTACTGTTTTTGCTCCAGTATTTCTAAACTGGCCATGTAGTGCAAGTATAGGCATGAGATAATCTATAAATCTGCAGATTACAGGAACTGCTTATATTAAAGCCAGTAGAAAGCCAGTCCATGCAAATTGACATAACATATATATCAAATGATCCTTCTTTCACCAGATGATTTGTATTGTTTTGGTTGTAGAGTTGTCGTGAAAATGGAGTTACCATTGCTTTCTTTATCTTATAGTTTGACATTGTCCATACTTTTGGTAAGCACTTGTAAATAAGCTTTGTGAACTGTATTGAGAAAGCTGGAGTCATTCTAGAGCAAAAATAAAATAGAAGCATATTAGTAAATCACACTACAGCATTTCAACATACCACAAGGAAACCATTATAGTAGGGGGTCGACCGATACAAATTTTTCAGCTGCCTTTAAGGCCCATAGCCAATATCAGGTGCCGATATTTTGTAGATTTAATCGTTTTTATACTGTCCTTTTACTTTTTTTTTTATCATCACTTTTATTGCTGTCACAAGGAATGTAAACATCCCTTGTGACGGTAATAGGCAGTGACAGGTACTCTTTATGGAGGGATCTGGGGTCTAAAAGACCACAAACCCCTCCACTGCACTTTAAAGTATTTAAAAACGGCAGGATCAGCATTTTTGATTACTTTCTATTTTTAAAAACTAAGAAATGGTGGGAAAAACTTGCGCTAATGAGCAAAACATAATAAATCCAAAATTAAATTCACAAAGATGCAGCTGCAAAAAAAACTCCAAATATCCATGAAGTAATAAAACATATAAATAAAAAATTGTGCGCTAGCAATGATATAATTGGGATAATGCTCGGAGACACAATTTATATATGAATCCCAGCAAAAATTAATAAAGCAATGACAGGTGCATAAAATCCTCTCTCAAAAGGTCAGAAAAAAATTTGAATATTCTGAAAATAAAGTATAAACAGTCACACATCCGAAAAACACCTAAAATAAGTCCATGAAAATTTGAGCAAAATAAAGTGAAAAGAAAGAAAAAAGTCCCTTTGGTGTATCACATCACAAAACCTGGAAAGTAGTAAGTTGTAAAGAACATTTCCGACTACACATTGATTGCAGAAGAGGAGTAGTGGATGTACCCTTACCCCATTCGTTGGACCTCCTCTATGGCATGGTCGTATGGGCTTGCAGATATAACCCTCTGCGGGGACAGATGGAATGTTGATGTCCGGGTCCCGTCAGCGTGCACCACCGACTCCAATCAGATCCGACTGGTCCAACTGCTCCAGCATCAGAGGGGAGACTCGGGAGTGGGGGAGTCTGTCTCCGGGTGACTGACTGTCCTTTGTGTATCCAGCAGCAGTAACCACCACGGGAGCCGTCGGGGGCGGGGGAAGGTCACAGGTGTTGCCAATCAGAGAGTGTGCACTGCTGGCAGACTCTGGAGAGTGGACAGAGCGGACTCAGCTCCAGGGTGGGGGGGGGGGGGTGGTGCTCAGCACCGCCTCCCCCCACCCTGGAGCTGAGTCCGCTCTCTCCACTCTCCAGAGTCTGCCAGCAGTGCACACTCTCTGATTGGCAACACCTGTGACCTTCCCCCGCCCCCGACGGCTCCCGTGGTGGTTACTGCTGCTGGATACACAAAGGACAGTCAGTCACCCGGAGACAGACTCCCCCACTCCCGAGTCTCCCCTCTGATGCTGGAGCAGTTGGACCAGTCGGATCTGATTGGAGTCGGTGGTGCACGCTGACGGGACCCGGACATCAACATTCCATCTGTCCCCGCAGAGGGTTATATCTGCAAGCCCATACGACCATGCCATAGAGGAGGTCCAACGAATGGGGTAAGGGTACATCCACTACTCCTCTTCTGCAATCAATGTGTAGTCGGAAATGTTCTTTACAACTTACTACTTTCCAGGTTTTGTGATGTGATACACCAAAGGGACTTTTTTCTTTCTTTTCACTTTATTTTGCTCAAATTTTCATGGACTTATTTTAGGTGTTTTTCGGATGTGTGACTGTTTATACTTTATTTTCAGAATATTCAAATTTTTTTCTGACCTTTGAGAGAGGATTTTATGCACCTGTCATTGCTTTATTAATTTTTGCTGGGATTCATATATAAATTGTGTCTCCGAGCATTATCCCAATTATATTATTGCTAGCGCACAATTTTTTATTTATATATTTTTAAAAACTGGCACCTTTAGGATGAGAATAATCCGAAAGTGATGTCATGCATCGCTTTCGGGTTACTAGATCCGAGACACGAACAAAGCATTCGGCTTTGTCCGGGTCTCTGGCCAGCCGGCGGACGTGCCGGCTGGTCGCTCGGGCCTCCTGGTGGGATGGGAGACCCGGGCTGAGCGGCGGAAAGGCGGGGGACGGCCCCTGTCACTACTTGTGATAACAGCCAAGAGGCTGCTGAGCCGCATCAGTTGATATTAAAAAGGAAACCGACTGTCCGCTCTAAAGAATGGTACCTGGGTGATACCTGCAGATGCAGGCATCACCCCGGTACAACCACTTGAAGCAATATCGGTAACATCGGTAAGTTTGTTACTGATAGATTCTTCCAAAAATGTGGATATCAGCCACGCCGATAAATCGGTCGACCCCTACATTATAATAAATAAGTCTCTATATCCATTAGAATTCTGGATCATTTTGTTTTACAGCACGTATTTTTGCCACAAGTCACATGGGCACACTGTAAACAAGTATCAAAGCTTTTATTACTTGACATCTTCAATGTGATCATTTTAGGATAGTATTGCTGCAATAAGTCAGTTCAGGGACACACACACACACACACACACACACACACACACACACACACGTCTCTACAAAAAACAGCCAAGAGAACCACCACCATTAATGTAAACGCAAAATACAAAGTTCAATAAGTGTACGGTTATATAATGTAGCAATTCATTTAATTCAAGACAAAAGTTTGGATACCAGTTCACACACCATTTAAATCCAAATTTCTACTTTTGTTGATGGCCAACACAGGACAATACTCTGCTGCTGGTTTAAATCA
Organism: Lithobates septentrionalis; assembly: GCA_037952835.1. Taxonomy (NCBI): domain Eukaryota; kingdom Metazoa; phylum Chordata; class Amphibia; order Anura; family Ranidae; genus Lithobates; species Lithobates septentrionalis. The sequence continues at coordinate 9,472 of JBBDGP010004882.1, read as the reverse complement.
AGAGGAAAATCGATGATCAAAAGCACTCACAAGGGGATAGTATAAGATCACTTATCTGTGACTCAGAGATGTTCCCCTGTTATCCAGTCCAGTAATCCCCAATTTCATGTTCAGCAGAAGGGGTTAGTGCTAAATGTGTCTAGAATGCTGGGATTGGCAGTTACACTATGCAAAGTGCAGTGTCTGCAGTAGCAGCATCCATAGAGACACACAGCATGGCTCGACCATGCTCCCGCGCCTTTCTCACAGGATTTGCCTTACAGCAGAAGGTGGTGTGTGTGTGTTAAAATAAAAAGCATATCATACTTCCCTGCTCTGTGTAATGGTTATGCACAGAGCAGCCCTGATCCGCCTCTTTTTGGGTACCCCGCCATCGTTCCCCCCACCAAGTGCCCCTATAGGAAGCCACTACCTATGGGGAGATTCGTACGTGCTTGCTCCTAAGCTGGGGTGTTTTTGCATCTATTCAGATGCACAGCCCGGCTCTGCCCCCCCCCCCGCTCTCTGCTGACAGGTTTTGATTGACAGCAACAGGAGCCAATGGCTTCCACTGCTCTCAGCCTAGCCTAAGAGAGGAGAGAAGAGCTGCTGCAGATGTGCACAGCGCTGGACTGAAATCAGGCTCAGGTGAGTATTTAGGGGCAACTGGAACGGCACATAAAAGGTTTTTTTACCTTAATTCAGATAATGCATTAAGGTAAAAAAACTTTTACCTTTACAACCACTTTAAAAAGGAAAAAAAAAATTTTTTTAATTTGGAAACACTTTAAAAGGTGCGGTAGTGATTAAGTTTTAATCTAGAAACCAGCACTAATGAGCTACTAACTCTCATGCTCTTCTACAACAATTCTAGAATCCAGAAATCAATATACACATAATCGGAAACAAACTATTTAAAACAGTCGTCACAAGACTAGGATAATAATAGTGTGCTAAAGATAATCAGGGAAAATATCAGGGAACTGTGTGAACAAAATCTACCTTCTCTCGGCTGTTAGGCTCCGCGCTCTCAAAATAAATAAATGAAGTAATGCCTACACTAGATTGGTGAATTATATGTCCTTTGCATCTTGCTTTCAAAATGAGGTTATCCTGCAGAGAAGACATTTAATACTCACCATGTCCATGGCCTACATCACGGATTTTTGTTTGCTCCTATCTTAGAACACACACCTTTCTTTTTTAAATACTGTCTCCAAACAGGAGCATAACCCAGGATTGTTTATGAGGCAGGGTCAGGGACCAATAGAAGAGCTCAGGATGTAGAGGTGAAATTGTGAAGCCAGGTTCAAAAATGTGAAATTAAAGTCAAAATTTGCATATTATTTTAGCAGCCTAGGTTATGGATCTGTTGATGGTTTGGCATGAAAATGTGAAACTCTGGTTTTGCAAATGTTCACAATATTCTCAGTCCTTTTGTGGAGATTTCACTTTACTTCCCGTTCTGGAAATGCAACCAGAAGTGGGAGGAAATCTCTTCAAAGTGAGGAAAATTTACCTCGCCTAACTCTCCCATGGTTGAATCCTTCCCTACCGGAAACTCAATACTATTGACGATGTACAGTGGTGGTCCTCCAAAGGTATTAAATGTATGTTTGTGTGTGCGTATATATATATATATATATATATATATATATATATATATATATATATATATCGATCAGTTGTTGAAGACTTTGAACTCCGAGCTAATTTATTTTTTTTATTACCAACTCTGCCATGCTATCAAAGCAAAATTTGTATCCTTTTCCAAACCTACAGAAGTCACTCCCTTTGAAAAACTACTACGTAGTTCTGACACCACTGAATTGATCTCCTTATCATTTGTGTTACTTATATTATTCTGCTCTTATAAGTATTTGGTGGCTCAACAGAAATGGTTATCACTCGACCTCCACATTACAGGCCCGGAATGGTCAGCATTTGAAGGGACATACAAATCCCTCTGTCATCTCCTTTAAGAATAGGGTTATCCAACTTAAACTGTTCCATCAGTCACTTTACATCTACATAAAATGGACGCTTTTTGCTTTAGAGGTTGCAGAGAAATGGCTTGCTGCCTCCACTGGCTTTGGACCTGCCCAGTCCTTCAGGCCTTTTGGTCAGAGGTCAAGATTTTCATCTCCTCGACCCTGGGCTTGCCCAATATTTCCCATCCTAAAAACTGTTTCCTCTGTATTTTCGGGGACCTGTCAGTCTCCAAATATGAGAAGCGCTTATTGCCCATAATATACTTTTATGCTAGAAAGGCCATCCTACTCACATGGAAGGGTGTCACTGTCCCTACTATATCCATGTGGCTACAGTTAATTAACAATAGCCTCCCACTTTATAAAATCACCTATGAGCCTCGGAAGAAGCCCCATTTGTTTGATGCTGTTTGGGACCGCTGGCTTTCTAACCCACTTACTCTTGCCTCTGTTACTCCAGGAGTTACTGAATGTAACTCCATACTTTATATTATGATCTACTGTTTCATCTGACTCACGATATTTGGTGTATCATCTAAATACTATTCAGATATGTTTTGTGAAGCATTGGGAAACAGAGCTTAGAGTGTTGGAGGGGGGGGGGGGGGGGGGGTGTTCTATGAAACTCAATAAACATATCTTAAAAAAACAGTACAATTAACATTTTAAAAACAGGTGTACCTATTGTGAAATTTGCCCTCACTACTTGTTCTGGTGCCATTATGGATTGTATTTCCCATCACTTTCTGTTCTGGTGATGATGATACCAGGACAACTAGAGAGGGTAAATCTAACTAGTACACAGCAATACAAAAGTTGACAGGTGTTCTTACCCATCCCTATTCTATCAAAAACTAGAAAAGGTTTGGCTTTACACAAGTCCTGTTTTACCTTCAGAAGGTGTAGAAGGGTTTCCTGGAGCTGAGCACGGCTAAGGGCAGGGCCGGGTCTCGTACGGTCTACACTGTGATGCATCAGGGGTGGAGTCCCTGTCCGATCTGCCTGACCAGTGTGCTTAGGAGGTGGTTGCTGGAATACACTGGGAGACCACAGGACAGATGTGGCTTCAGTACCTGTATGTGCAGCATACTGGGGAGCCTAAAAACAAAAGATAGATAAATATAATATTTAAAATAAAAAGTCTTAGAAAAATGGATAAAAAACACGCTTGAGAAAATATGAATTTGTAATGCACATTTGTAAAAGCCAAAAGCAAATAAAATGAAACACCACCAGTATCTTTTCCAGATCATCAATAGAAAAAGAATTTGGTTTTTCACTACAACAACCACCTCCCCCCCTCACATCCTTTACCAATATTGCAGATAGTGTAGGAAGGAATAAGGATCCTAAAGCTGGCCATACACTAGTAGAATTTTGTACGAACATTTCTACCACAATTTTCATTTAAACATTCTAACAAAGTTTTTTCTTGCCATCACTGAGTCAAACAATTTTATTCAAATGCCCTTAAAATTTCATCCAGACCTGCTTTTTAAATAAAAGCTTAGGTCTCATTCTGACAGCTGATTAGTTCCATCCTCTGTGCAGAGCCACTGGCAGGTGTGTGTGTGTGTGTGTGTGTGTGTAGGTGTGTAGGTGTGTGGGTGTGTGTAGGTGTGTAGGTGTGTAGGTGTGTAGGTGTGTAGGTGTGTAGGTGTGTAGGTGTGTAGGTGTGTGTGTGTGTGTGTGTGTGTGTGTGTGTGTGTGTGTGTGTGTGTGTGTGTGTGTGTGTGTGTGTGTGTGTGTGTGTGTGTAGGTGTGTAGGTGCAGCGGCAGAAAACACTCAAGAGTCCAGTTGCAGAGAACAGAACTCGTTATAATGTTAACGTTTAGTAATTGACAACAAGCCCGGTGGGAAGGCGCTGATTGGGAACGCAACAGCAGTGTGTAGCAGAGCAGGTCTCGGATGTGCCAACAGCATCTGTCTCGAGTGGTGGAATGCGGCCTGGCCGGTCCGCACCCAAATGGGGAGGTTTCCAAGAAGGATGTCGTGTCCTTATCCTTTCCCTAGGCATCTGAAACATATTCCTACTGCTAATCACTGTTCCTGTCAGAGAGGTGACTGCTCCCCTACACTACCCACAGTGAAATGCTTGCCAAGCCTGGGAGCCAGGGCCTTAAATAGGCTCGGCCTGACCCAAGATGGCTGCCAAAATCACATGGGGTGGCAGCATCCATTCGGATAGCTCCCCCAGTGGCCCAGGAAACCTTAGAGGAACCATGTTCCTCTTGACTTGTCCTCCAATTGCAATGCTGCTGTGGTTGAGCACCACCTACAGTGGATAAAATAGACTGCACCTGCCTACATGTGTGCATGAAGGTAGCCCATAGATATGGATGCACACGCAATGATACGGACACAATCGCATGTCAAATTTAACATGTGGGCAGAAGCGGGGGGCATGGATCCGAACGCAGAGCCTCTGCCAGTGGCTCTGCAGGGAGGACAACACTAATCTGCCGTCTGAATGAGCCCTTAGACGTATTAACCGCTTGCCGACCAGCTCACGCCAATATACGTCAGCAGAATGGCACTCCTGCTCAAACTGACGTACCTGTACGTCAGTCCGCAAAAGCAAGATAGAGAGCGCGCGCTGCGGGAGTTTGCCCGCGGGTCCTGAGGACTATGTCCGCCGGCGGCCTGCGATGTTAGGGAGGAGAGGGAGGAGAGGAGGAACGGGGAAATGCATATGTAAACAAGGCATATTCCTGTTCTGCCTAGTAACACGACAGATTTTCTGTTCCCTGTCATCGGGAACAGTGATCTCGGTCATGTCAGTGGTAGCCCATTCCCCCTACAGTTACAACACGCTAAGGGAACACACTTAACACCTTGATCGCCCCTTAGTGTTTAACTCCTTCCCTGCCAGTGACATTTAAACAGTAATCAGTGGCTATTTTTAGCTCTGATCACTGTATAAATGTCAATGGTCCCAAAATAGTGTCAAAAGTGTCCGATCAGTCCGCCAGCAAAGTGTCGCAGTCCCGATAAAAATCGCAGATCACCACCATTACTGATTTAAAAAAAAAAATTATATGTTAAAAAGGCCATAAATCTATCCCTATTTTGTAGACGCTTTAACTTTTGTGCAAACTAATCAATATACACTTATTGCGATTATTTTTTCCAAAAATATGTAGAAGAATACATACCGGCCTAAACTGAGGAAGAAATTTGTTTTTTTTATATATTTTTGGGGGATATTTATTAAAGTAAAAAAATTTAGCTTTTTTTTTTTCAAAATTGTCGGGTATTTTTTTGTTTATAGCATATAAAATAAAAACCGCAGAGGTGATCAAATACCACCAAAAGAAAGCTCTATTTGTGGGAAAAAAAGGACGTCAATTTTGTTTGGGTACAGCATCACACGACCGTGCAATGGTCAGTTAAAGCGACGCAGTGCCGTATCGCAAAAAATGCTCTGGTCATTAAGTGGGTAAAATCTTCCGGGGCTGAAGTGGTTAAATAGATTACAATATGTATGATTTTTTTTTTTTTTTGAGCATTTATTTTCTGAACAAAAGTTAACATTTCTTTAGTTGAAGAAAAAAAATCTGCATCATACTTCAAACTTTTTCATCACTGGTCAAAAGCAAACTAACCAACCATTTAAAAAAAAAAAAAAATCAAAAACGTTCCTAAAATAAAAATTTTCATACAAAATTCTACTAATGTATGCCCAGCCTAAGAAACAAGAAAGGGTTAAATCAACATGAAGTAGCTGCTCACCAAATAGGATTTCATAAATACCGGTATTTAAAAAGCTGCTTCTGTATATTAAGACACTCAACTGAAGTTTGACTAGAAGGAAGTAAAAGTAATTTTTCATCTTCTAAGATTAACAACCATCCATCAAAGGAAATACAGAATAAAAAATATATTTTGTTGAAGCGAGAACTTCACACTGAAATATCAGAAAAACAGATCATTGTCTATATCTGTATGAGCCGTTCTTCTATTCCTGGACTGTGGCTCTGCATTTATAGAGCTGATTATTCCCTGTAGGCTCAATGTTATCTCTTTTTCATTACAAAGCCAATGTTCAATGCTTGCCAGCAGCATGCAGAACAGTTGGCATCTGTGCCAATGCTCAAGCTTTGTTATCAGTTTGAATACATTACTTACAGCTACCACCTTAGATACACCCAAAGGCTGGGCAAATGGTTCAGGTTCCCTCTTTTCATGAGCATTCTATAGAAAAACAAAAAGATAAAGTGAGATTATAAAGGACTATGCGGTGTATACCTGAATCATTCATGCCAAGCAGTAACTTTTGGCTTATGAACACAGTTCAATGTCTTATTTGAAGCAGAACTTTGCGCTTGCAGAATACAATGCTCATTTTCACAGGTGATGATTTATCAGACAGAATATGTACAGTACTACAGTTTTTTCCAGACAGTTCAGGTTGTGAGGACCAGCCCCCCTGAAGCTGCTTTTAATGCTAGTCTCCAACGGTCCTGCCATTGCCTCATCATACACAATGGAGAACCAGCAGCTACCACTGGTCCTACATTGTACATGATGATGATGTAGAGGACCTGGCCACATTTTAATGCTGGAGAGTGGAGGATCGAATGCTGGCTGCTGTGGGACTGTGGAGTAAGGCAAGTAAACCTGTCTATAAGATAATCCACCAAACAAAACAGACATTATATATATATATATATATATATATATATATATATATATTATATATATATATATATATATATATATATATATATATATATATATATATATATATATATATATATATATATATATATATATATATATACATATGCTAAGGAAGGAAGGGGGAAAACGTGTCTTTTTTTGGTCAGGTTTCCAAAGAAATATAGTGGTGATGATGATGGCGGCGATTGTCAGTTCTCTTACAACCGCCATTATTGTGATCCAAGTTCAAGTAGATCCAAATAATATGTGCGTTTATGGAAGTCTGAGGTTGTGTGTGGAAATTGCACTCCCAAAGCACTAACTGTGCTGTCACAGTCCGCTCTCAGTCACAGCTTCTGATCGAGAACCAGTAGAACAGGCTCCTATACAAATGACTGCTGTGAAAGCCAATCACAGCAGTCATGATCAGGATGCTGCTCTGACTCCCTGCAATAAAGTGATTGCCAAGTATTTTTTTCTCTCTTTATAAATGATAAACATGGTACACTTACCTGCTCTGTGCAATGGTATTGCACAGATCGCCTTAAAAAACCTCCTCTTCTGGGGTCCTCTTTTTCAGTGTTCGTCTCCACAGAAAGCTGCTTTCTATGGAAGCAGACGTGCAGGCTCGCTCCTGAGATGGACTCTGTGTCCAGACACACACACACGGTGCAGCAGAGCAGCCCTGCCCCCACTCCCTCCTCACTGGATTTTATTAACAGCAGCAGGAGCCAATGGCTCCTGCTGCTATCAGCAAAGCTCACGAGACCAGGAAGAGAATGGAGACTTGCAGCTGGACACAGCACTGGACTGAAAGAAAACTCAAGTGTTGCAGGAAAATTTGAGAGTTGCAAAAATGTTTTTTCAAGGTCTATGCCTGTGGAACATCCGATTGTTCTCTTCACTTCCTGTCCCATAACCTAAACAAGAAGTGAGAGGAAATCCCTGCAAATTAAGGAAATCCCTTGGGGAACCCCAGGTCACCAGAACTAGTGTCCCGATTGGAAGATTTGTCCTCTAGAGAATGATAAACATGACTAATAGAAAGAGTCAATCTCCCTAATGGGGGCATGGACTGTAATAAAAGCTCTCCACTCTATACAAAAACTAAAAAAAGTTTTGTCTTTAGTTGTACTTTAAACTCTGCTTGGCACTAAAAATCTCAAAACAGTCTTGAAGCGGAGTTCCACCACATTTGTTTCCTCCCCCCATCCGGTGCCACAGTTGGCACCTTTCAGGGGAGAGGGGGGGAGCGGATACCTGTCTTTGACAGGTATCCTGCTCCCACTTACGAGCGCCACAGCCACGGTGTTGACAGCACCGCCCGGGCTTCCTCCTCCTCCCCCTGCCGTCGGGCCACTAGGAGAGAGGAGCGAAGCCTCACGCATGTGCAGTAGGCTTCCCGGCTTGAAGCTGAAAGGCTACACTGCTGGGTTCCCTTACCCGCAATGGCAGCGGCAGCGCCCGACAGCTGATGGAAACATCGGCTGCGGTACCGACATTGCTGGACTCCAGGACAGGTAAGTGTTCTATTATTAAAAGCCAGCAGCTGCAGTATGTGTAGCTGCTGGCTTTTAATTTTTGCAGCGGTGGGTGGACCTCCACTTTAATAATCCAGTCTGTCCTAATTTTATGTAAACGTCCTACAAGAATGCCATAGCTAGCACCACACAAACCTTAGTTTACTTTCATTGAAGGAGCAAGTGTAGACAATGTTATTATAGCAATCTACAGGACTGCTGCTAGTTATTTCACATTTTCCATGTGCATCATTTTCATAAGCTATGGAAAAAGACAACAAAAAGTACCTGAAGTGAAGGTATTAACAGAGGTCCAGATGACAATGCTTTCAGGGAATTTTCTTTGAAACTCTCAGGTGTTGCCAGCTGACTTGCAGTACTGGAGAACTTGGGAGCTATGGCAGTCTTGTTGTTGGGCTGAGACTGTAAAGAGTCAGCCTGTGCAGTCAGTTTTAACTTGTGTAGAAGATCCATGCTGGGGTGAGATGAACTGGAGAAGCTGCTACTACGGATCGGCACTAAAGGTGGAATGAGGGGCTGACCATGGGTAGCGCTGACAACGTCCGATGCCAATTGGCTAATAAGGGGGGACATTCGGTTAACTTGTGCAATACTGGGTCCATGTGAAACAGAGGTGCTTAGGACTTCAGATGATGAGCCAAGATTGGGACTAATACATACAGGAAATGTACTAACTTTTTGGGAGTCCACTGAAGCTACTTGTCCTTTAGAATGAATGATGGTGGAAGGCAATCTGGGTGACTAAAATCACTAGCACTACAATTAAAAGTTCTTGGTTCTGCTTTCACCACCACCGGCTGGATGGTCTTTGGCTGTAGGATGGTATTGTGTTCACCTAAATCTGCTAGGAAGGGCTCCCCAACTTCAAGGTTAGTGTAGGCAAGCACTGGTGGATCTTTTGCCATCGACGTTCCAAAAAGTTCTTCCACTGTCAAGTGTTTATGTATAGTTTGGAAAGCCTGAAAAAAAAAGAAAAGAAAATAAAAATCCTGAATGCTATACGTTAGTCTACAGCACCTTTTCTTTTTCTTCATCAAAAGTTTTATCTGAACGTTTTACAATGGTTAGGTCAACAGTCTACTAAAAATGGCAGAACTATGATGCTCCACAAACACACATTACAAATTAACAGCGCAGCATTACTTTTGGCTCAACAAAGATGGTACCATGCTATGAGGCTGTTTGCCCCCCTCTTTCTCCTTTCTTTGCTAATATACAAAATTAGCTTACCGCCCTCCCCCCCCCCCATTTTAAAATACAAGATTGTTTGGGGCTCTTGCCACCACTGCATAATCATG
>JBBDGP010004881.1:0-44917 GCA_037952835.1 Lithobates septentrionalis | reverse complement strand
AAAACATATGAGGTTATCAAGAGTTCATACACTGAGAACAGCTGCAGTGTAAAGGTGAATGAGAAAAGAACCAAACACTTTCGGAAAGCCCGAGGAGTCAGACAGGGCTGCAACCTCTTCAACATCTACATCAATGAACTGGTTGCAGCTCTAGAATCCTCCCCAGCACCAGGACTTGCTCTACATGACACTGAGTTGAAGTTCCTGCTGTATGCGGATGACCTCCTGCTTCTGTCACCAACAGAGAAAGGCCTACAAGACAGCCTGGAAGTCCTGGAGAAATACAGTGCCACATGGGCACCACCAATCAACTCAAGCAAAACAAAAATCATGGTGTTCCAAAAGAAAAAATACCAAACAAAGAGCCCTTCCTTTACATTAAACAACTGCACTGTTGATGAAACTAATGCCGCGTACACACGAGGCGGACTTTACGGCAGACTTTGCCCGGCGGACGGGATTTTGTCGGACAATTCGATCGTGTGTGGGCTCCAGCGGACTTTGTTTTCTCAAAAGTTGGACGGACTTAGATTTGAAACATGTTTTAAATCTATCCGTCGAACTCGAGTACGGTCGAAAAGTCCGCTCGTCTGTATGCTAGTTCGACGGACAAAAAGCCACGCTGGGGCAGCTTTTGGCTACTGGCTATGAACTTCCTTGTTTTAGTCCGGTCGTACGTCATCACGTACGAATTCGACGGACTTTGGTGGATTGTGTGTAGGCAAGTTCGTTCATTCGGAAAGTCCGTCGAAAAGTCCGCCGGGCAAAGTCTGCTGTAAAGTCCGCTCGTGTGTACGCGGCATAACAGCTACACATACCTCGGCTTAGAAATGAACAAATCAGGAAGTTTCAAGCCAGCCATAGAGGCGCTAAAAGACAAGGCATGCAGAGCCTTCTATGCCATCAGGAGACAGCCGTACCACCTAAAACCACCAGTGAGAGTCTGGCTCAGAATATTTGATAGCATCATCACCCCAATTCTTCTTTATGGCAGTGAAGTGTGGGGTCCTGTCACCTACCCAGACCAATCCAAATGGGACCACAGCCCAACAGAAATATTCCATCTGGAATTCTGCAAGCACCTCCTCCGAGTCCATCAGAGCACCTCCAACAGTGCTTGTCGGTCTGAGTTGGACAGATTTCCCTTACTTCTCACAGTACAGAAGAGGACGCTATCATACTGGGACCACCTACAAAACAGCAGACCCAACTCATATCACCATAAAGCCTTACTGAACAGTAAAGACCAGTTCAAGCCGTGTGGCCTGCAACAACTCATCAACACCTTGTCTATCCCAAACTCTCAACAATGCGGCCTGACAAAATCTCAAATAAAAAACATAATCAATGACTCCAAAGAAAAACATGTCAGAGAATGGAGAAATGAGCTAACAAACTCCAAAAAACCAGTCATTGCAGAGAGACTACAAACTGGACCCGTACCTGGAGGTGCTACAAGACCCCAAAGACAGACAGACTCTGAGCCTGTACAGACTGAGCGCCCACAGCCTGGAAATCGAATTAGGATGGCACAGACAGACCTACAAGCCCAGGGAGAGTAGACTGTGCCAGCAATGTGACCAGGGGGTCCTGGAGGATGAGGACCACTTCCTGCTACATTGCCCAAAGTACTCATCAGTGAGGGACACTCACTTCCAGAGACTCTCCACTCTCATCCGGACTTCACTTCTATAGAAGAGAAGAGGAAACTCCAATTTCTACTGGGAGAAGAGGAGCCAACGGTAAAAATTGCTGCCCAATATGTGACAGCGTGTCACCGACTGAGAGGGGCATGAAAGACTGAGGACTTAAAAATCCTCTACATGGACTTATGCCCATTTCCCTCTATATTACCACCCCCCCTTCTTTTTCTTATAAAAACTCAACTGCTTTGGCAATGATAACGTGTATGTGGAGAGACAGAGAGAGAGACAGAGAGAGAGAGAGAGAGAGAGAGAGAGAGAGAGAGAGAGAGAGAGAGAGAGAGAGAAACAGAGGAGAGAGACAGAAACAGAGAGAGGGAGAGAGACACACACAGAGAGAGAGAGAGAGAGACACAGAGAGGAGAGAGAGAGAGAGGAGAGAGTGACAGGAGGAGAGACAGAGAGGGAGGCAGGGAGAGATGGAGAGAGAGACGGAGAGAGAGATGGATAGGGAAAGAGAGAAGAGAGAGAAAGACACACACACACAGACAGACAGAGAGAGAGGAGAAGGAAAGAAAGAAAGAAAGAAAGAAAGAAAGAAAGAAAGAAAGAAAGAAAGAAAGAAAGAAAGAAAGAAAGAGAATGAGAGAGAGAGAGGGGGGAGGGGGGGAGAAAGAAAGAAAGAAAGAAAGAGAGAGAGAGCGAGGGAGAGAGGGGGGGGAGAAAGAAAGAAAGAAAGAAAGAAAGAAAGAAAGAAAGAAAGAAAGAGAATGAGAGAGAGAGAGAGAGAGGGGGGGGGGGGAGAAAGAAAGAAAGAAAGAAAGAAAGAAAGAAAGAAAGAATGAGAGAGAGAGAAGGGGGGGGGGGAGAAAGAAAGAAAGAAAGAGAGAGAGAGCGAGGGAGAGAGGGGGGGAGAAAGAAAGAAAGAAAGAAAGAAAGAAGAAAGAAAGAAAGAAAGAAAGAAAGAAAGAAAGAAAGAAAGAAAGAAAGAAAGAAAGAAAGAAAGAAAGAAAGAAAGAAAGAAAGAAAAACAGAGGAGAGAGAGACAGACAGACAGCGAGAGACTCTCATCAGACACCCCAATCCAGCCGAGACAAAGGAGCCCAAAGTGGACCTCAGGAGGAGGCAGGTATACTATTATAAAATCAGCTTAGGAAATCACAACATGAGGGCTCTTGAATACCATCCAAATGGGTAAATAAAGAGAATATACTCACGTGGACAACAAACAATGGTCCAACATCACCGGATCTCTGTGCTTCTCTATGCAATGCAGGCAGATCATGACTGGTGGGAGGAGCCAGTAGGGGGCTGCACATAGCTTCCTGAAAACTTCACAGCACCCTGCCTCAGTACTCATCCCAAGAGCCTTCAGTCCAGATCCAAGCATTGGGCTGGTTCTTAAGAAGAGGTATGCAAATTTATAAAAGCGTTGATGGGTGGATGTCTGGAGGAGTGGGCGTTGATGGGTGGATGTCTGGAGGAGTGGGTGTTCCTGAGCAGAATTAATTTGCATGTAGAACATCCGCGTTATGCCCCTATGCTGAGCCTTCATGACTGAAGGAACTAAAACCAAGTGAATGAATGGGGTTAGCCAGGAACCGCCAGGCTAAGGAGCAAAAAAAGCTAGGCGATGCCTAAAATCCTCCAGCCAGGAAATGAGGCAGGCTCAATCTGACCTGCTGCAGCTTCTACTATACATTGTGAGACGCTCACAGTGTGCAGTGAAATCAGCGTAAGCAATTTCAGTCCATGAGAGGAACCTGTACAAGTGTGCAAGCCAGATCAACTTCTCATGGCATTGATAAGTATCTTCCTGTAATACCACGCACCTAGGTTTAGGTACAGACCCTACCCAACCTCCGTACACTTACCTCCTAGATAAGCACAGTTGAAGTAGCTGCACAATTCACAGGTACTGTTCAGGATATAGAAGCTTCCTTCCTTCTTCACGTAATGGAACTTCTCAGCCACCGGGATCAATACTTCCTGTTCTTTGGGATAAGAAGAGATTTTATGGATGTCAACTCCAAAGCAAGTTGTGATTTCGAAGAAGAGTCCTCCATGATAGGCTTTAGCCACTTCGATGTTCAAGGAGGAAGAGGTGAACCTCCCAAACCTCAGAACAGTCTCGGACACCTCAAATGTCTTATCTGTGCCCCGGTAGGCCGTATGCCGCTTTCTAGAGTTCTTCTTCATGAGCTGCAAAGCCCTGGTGATGTAGAAGTGGAGGGCCTTATAATGGAAGCTCAGCATGTAGTCTTCTCGGGATTTCCCCGCCAAGCTGACATTCCTGTTGAAGGCTTTGTAGATGGGGTCACCTTCTGGCCAATCTGTGGTGTAGACGGTGATGGCAACCCCAAACTCATCCTGAAAGCCAGGAGGAATACGAAGTTTTGGCTTTAACCTATTCCATTGTTCCTCTGCGCGATTCCACGCAGCGCCAAATGGTAAGTTCATGGACTTCTCCAGGGTCAGGATCTTTGGCATCACATCGGTCTCCAGGACTTCTTCACAGCCTTTGTACTGGTCATCAAATGCGTTAAACATGAAGTCCAGGTTCAGGATGTTACATTGTGTCTGAAGGTAATAAGATTTAAATCAGTTACTTTTCTGTAATATCAATTATTAATTTAATCTATAAATTTATATAGATACAAATCAAGCCAGCTCAACAGCAAAAGAAAAAAAATATTCTGCGTGTGAACTTTGTATATCACTCACAGCAAAATAATGCTGAATGGCGAGTGTGATGCCATCACCGCCTTTGCTCTGCCCTTACGCGTTACGTCCCTGGGTGGGGATTTCTTCAGAGGGTGGTCCTAATTTAGATCCAAACTGCACAAAGATACCCATACCCCTGGTTACTACACACCAAACACTATATTGAAATTCAGAAACACCCAGCTGGAGATAAACTCTTAAATCTTAATGCCATCCAATACAGCAGTCCTTACTAGAGAGATGTCCCCTACTGCGCAACTGAATCATTTAATAAAGATTTGTATTTTTTTTTATACATATGTGTAACCTCTTACCGCCCACATAACGCACATGTGCAGCGGCAAAGAGGGTGGGCTTTGATGCCCGCATGCCACACATGGGATTGATCAACTTGATCACATGGTACAGACAGGGGCCAATCACAGCCCATCTGTACCATGTAATTAGCTTTGACCAATCACAGCTAATCACAACAAAACAAACTGTAAAATGCTTGGTTATAGCAATGTAATTCGCTGCAATAAGCAAACCATGTGTAAAAAAAAAAAAAAATCCTGATCACTTCCCCAGAGTAGTACTAACAATGTTAGTATTGTTAATATATATATATAAATATATATATATATATATATATATATATATATATATATATATATATATATATATATATATATACATACATACATATATATATATATATATATATATATATATGCCTCTTACTAAATACCTTGGACTGTCTACTTTCCAAAAAGAACTATTTATATCCATCAAGGATTGATCAATTTTCAGATATATACCACAGTTTGTGGACTCTTTAACCCCTTAGTGCTGACCGTATGCACATATGCGTCCTCAGCTTTAACCACTTGCCTCCCACCCACCATCAAAATGACAGCGGGGCGACGTCATATGTCGGAGCACCCGAGCGGCGATCGCAGTCGCGATGCGTTGCTGGGACACGGCATGACCCCGATCTCTGTAAAGCGGCTCTTTAAGCATCTGACCGGTTGTATCCAATCACAGCCGGTCACATGTAAACAAGGAAGTGCCGGTAATCAGCTCTCCTCGCCTCACACTGATGGAGTGTGTGGCGAGGAGAGCCGATAAGCAGCATCTCCACGCAGGGGACAGTGAGAGGTGTAATCTGATGATCAAGGCCCTGATTACATTAGAGCGCCACCAGTGCCAGCAGCCCATGCTAATCAGTGCCAACCAGTACCAGGAATCAATGCCCACCACAGCCAGAAATCAGTGCCCACCACAGCCAGAAATCAGTGCCCATTAGTGATACCAGTCAGTGCTGGCTTTCAGTGCCGCCCATCAGTGATTCCCATCGATGCCCATCAGTGAAGCCCATCAATGCCCATCAGTGCCACCCATTAATGCCCAGTGCCACTTATCCATGCCACCTATCAGTGCCCACCTGTGCCAGCTATCAAGGCCAGTCAGTGCCACCTATCAGTGCCCACCAGTGCCACTCATCAGTGCCGCCTATCAGCGCCCACCAGTGCCACTCATCAGTGCTCATCAGTGCCCATAAGTGCGGAATATTAGTGCCTCCTCATCAGTGCCACCTAATCAGTGCGCATAAGTGCTGCCTCATCAGTGCTGCCTCTTCAGCGCCCATCAATGAAGGAGAAAAATTACTTATTTACAAAATTTACTGAGAGAAACTAAGAAAAACTTTTTTATTTTTCAACATTTTTGGTCTTTTTTTTTTTTAGGAAAAAAAATAAAAAACTCAACAGTGATTAAATACCACCAAAAGAAGAAAATGATAAAAAATTCATATAGTTACAGTGTGGCACGACCGCGCAATTGTTATTCAAATTGTGAGAGCGCTGAAAGCCGAAAATTGGCCTGGGCAGGAAGGGGGTGAAAGTGCCCGGTAGATAAGTGGTTAAGGGGTTATATTGGGGTGATGCCTGTAGACATCACCCCAGTACCGTTTTTTAGAGCGGGGCGGTCGGCTCTTCAGTTATAACAACCGATGTGGCTAAAAGCTGCTCAGCTGTTACCCTAAAGTATTCAGAATCGCTGTTTTTGGGGATCTGAATACTTTGAAGTGCAAAAGGAGGGATTTGGGGTTTTAGACCCCCGATCTCTCCATAAAGAGGACCTGTCACCACCTATTACTGTCACAAGGGATGTTTATATTCCTTGTGACAGCAAAAAAAGTGATCAGATTTTTATTTTATTTTTTGAAAAAAGTGACCTTGTGAAAAAAAAAAAAAAAAAAACATTTTTTTTTAAAGCGCCTCCCCGTCCCCCGTGAGCTCGCGCAGCAAAAAAAACCCCAAAAAAACCCGCATGTGTAAGTCGCGCCCGCGCATGTAAACGGTGTTCAGATCATCAGAGCGAGAGCAATAATTCTAGCCCCAGACCTCCTCTGTAACTCTAACCCGGTAACCGTTACATTTTTTAAAGCATCAGCTATGGAGATTTTTAGGTACCGTCGTTTGTCGCCATTCCACGAGCGCGCTCAAATTTCAAAGCCTGACATGTTAGGTATCTATTTACTCGGCGTAACATCATCTTTCACATCATATAAAAAAAATTGGGCTAACTTTACTGTTTTGTTTTCTTTTAATTCATAAAACTGTATTTTTTTTCCCCCAAAAGTGCGTTTTACATTATACACTATATATTATTTTCACCAAAGAAATGTAACAGAATACATTGTGGTCTAAATTTATGAAGAAAGATTGTTTATTTGAAAATTTTAATAACAGAAACGAAGAAAAAAACGCATTTTGTTTTCCCAAATTTTATGTCTTTTTTTAAATTTATTTAGCAAAAAAAAAAAAAAAAAACAGTGTAAGGACCTGAATGGGACCCAGTATCAGCCTCTTGCAGTCCCAGTACAGCCGTGCTCAGAGAGGGAGGGAGGAGAAGCAGCAGAAGCCCTACCCTCCCAAATAAGCCCTAGTTAAAGTCCTTGTAGGTCTTATTTTCAGATTAGGGCTTATTTTCGGGGAAACAGGGTAGGGCTTATTTGGGGGGGTAGGGCTTATATTGCAGCCATCACTGACAATCACGCTAGGTCTTATTTTCAGGGAAACAGGGTAGTAGAAGAGAACAGAGTAATAGAGAGACCAATAGACATGCAATTCCTGAATTTCGGAACTTCAAAATTTCCGAATTTCGGAACTTCAAAATTTCCGAACTTCAAATTTCCAAATTTCCGAACTTCGAATTTCCAAATTTCCGAACTTCAAATTTCCAAATTTCCAAACTTCAAATTTCCAAATTTCCGAACTTCCAAATTCCAAATTTCCAAACTTCAAATTTCCAAATTTCCAAACTTCAAATTTCCAAACTTCTGAACTTTGAATTTCGAGGTTTCGGAAATTGGAGATTTCGGAAATTCGAAAATTGGAATTCGGAAATTCAGAAATTCAGCAGTTCAAATATTCGAAATTTCATAAATTTGAAAATTCAAAAATTTGGAAATTTGAAAATCCAAAAATAAGAATGAAAATCTGAAAATTCAAAAGAATGAAAATCTAAAATAATAACTAACTAATAATAACTATTAAATTATAGGTATTGGAATTTCCTTTCAAATTTGGCTGTTAGTGAAGGTAACGAATACAAATTTATCCGAAGTTACGAACTATCCGAAATAACGAGTGCCGCATCTAAACGAATGGAACGTAATGATCTAATAATAAGAAATAACAATAATAATAATTTATTAACTATTATTAATTTGTTCCATTCCATTTGTTTAGATGCGGCATTCGTTATTTCGGATAATTCGTAACTTCAGATAAATTTGTATTCGTTATGTTCACTAACAGCCAAATTTGAAAGGAAATTCTAATATCTATAATTTAATAGTTATTATTAGTTCGTTATTACTTCGAATTTTACTGACTTTCTTTCTTTTTTTCAGATTTTCGAATTTTTGAATTTCCGAATTCTGAAATCTTCCGAATTTCCAAATCTCTTATGCCGCGTACACACGATCGGATTTTTCGACCGGACTGGTCCGACGGATCAAATCCGGCGGACAATCCGATCGTGTGTGGGCTTCACCGGACTTTCAGCGGACTTTTCCAGTCGCAAATCTGACGGATTTTAGATTTGGAACATGCTTCAAATCTTTACGTCGTAACTACGCCAGACCCAGAAATCTGCTTGTCTGTATGCTAGTCTGACGGACAAAAAACGATGCTAGGGCAGCTATTGGCTACTGGCTATCAACTTCCTTATTTTAGTCCGGTGTACGTCATCACGTACGAATCCGTCGGACTTTGGTGTGATCGTGTGTAGGCAAGTTCGTTCGTAAGAAAGTCTGTTGAAAGTCCGCCCAAAGTCTGTCGAAAGTTTGTCGGACGGGCTGTCGGACTTTTGTAGCTGAAAATTCCGACCGTGTGTACGCGGCATTACTGTCTCCACCTCACTCTGTGACTGGACAGTGAAAGGAGAAGCAGCAGACTGATGCGTTGGTCTCTAGACATGTGCACTGACAAAAATTGTGTTCATTTTCGTTTCATTAGTTTTTTTGCTTTTTTTGGAAATTCGGAAATCCGAAAAATTCGGGAATGCGGAAATTCAAAATTTGTAAAATTTGGAAATTTGAAAATCCAAACTTTCGAATTTCCAAATTTCCGCATTTCCGAATTTTTGGATTTCCAAATTTCCAAAAAAAAGGAAAAAAAACAAATAAACGAAAACGAATACATTTTTTGTCGGTGCACATGTCTAGAGACCAACGCATCAGTCTGCTGCTTCTCCCTTCACTGTCCAGTCACAGAGTGAGGCGGAGACAGTAAGAGAAAGCGAAACTGCAGGTGTGCTGTGTGGCAGAGCTGTGTAACTATAGGGACTGGATAAACAGAAATGGAGTTAGGGGTTGGAGCCCCTGCCGGCTTCTACTTCTCCCTGTTTGTGCCGTTGCAGAGAGTTCTCTTTACTTCCTGTTCTGGTTTCAGTGTTGTATCCGAGACAGGAAGTGAGGGGAAATCTCCTAGAGGGGACAAGCAGAGCGGAGCAATAACACACATCTGGGAAGACTTAGTACATAGCAGTGCGGGGGGGTCACACTTTGTACATTCAGTTTTTACCTCCGGCCACAAGTTGTAGTTTTTCCCGCCTCCCACGCTTTTCTTTGCCTCCAACTTCCCTCCGGGAGTTTTCTCCTTGTAGTCGGGATCATAGTAATCTGGAAAACAGGGGAGCCTTCTTGTTCATTACTTCTCTCTCTCTATCCATGTGGGTTCAACTGCACCAACTAATTCATTCCTGGGAGAAGCCACAATTCACACAGCCAATGGAACAAATGCCTCCCTATGGAGTCGGCTACACAAGAAGCAAGCAACAGAGATTCCATGCATTGATTCGGGATTCCCCCTCACTTCCTGTTGTGTCACCGGTGCAGGAAGTAGGAAGAACTGCCCTAATCGGAACATTCACAGCAGTTACTAAAAAGCTCTTCCCCCCCACTCCATCCACACACACATAATGAAGACCCGTCATCCACTTCATGTTCTTCTTCTTCTCTTACCTGCAGTGAAGCCGACTAATTCTGGATAGACGGAGATGGAGGTGAGGAAGAGGAGAATCATTGTCTGTGTGTGTTCTCCGATATTCTGTGGAGGAAGAAGATAAAACAAGTGAGCGACTCCGTCATCTCCCCCAAGACCTCACTACATACATCCCGTCACAAGGTTCCTGTGTAGTGTTTATATTACTCCTGCATGTGGTTTGGCTGGTAGCCCAAGCAGAGCATTACTTCCGCTGCCCTCATTCTAGGAAGTTTATCAGCTAAAATACCCCTCAGTGTAAAGTTGTCTCTCACTAACAAGCAAGAAGTCTGTTGTAGAGTAGCAGATGGCTGGGTTTGTTCCAGGAATGTATCGTCTGATCTGAAGTCTCCGGGGAAATCTACTGTAAGGCTAAAAAAAAATTATACAGGGGTCTCCAAACTTCTCAGTCTCCATCAGAGTTCCCCTTAATCAAGGACCCCATCAGAGTTCCCCTTACATCAAGGTCCCCATCAGAGTTCCCCTTTACATCAGTGTCCCCATCAGAGTTCCCCTTACATCAGGGTCCCCTTCAGGGTCCCCATCAGAGTCCCTCTTTACATCAGGGTCCCCATCAGAGTTCCCCTTACATCAGGGTCCCCAACAGGGTCCCCATCAGAGTCCCTCTTTACATCAGGGTCCCGATCAGAGTCGCTCTTTACATCAGGGCCCCCATCAGAGTTCCCCTTACATCAGGGCCCCCATCAGAGTTCCCCTTACATCAGGGTCCCCATCAGAGTTCCCCTTACATCAGGGTCCCCATCAGAGTCCCTCTTTACATCAGGGTCCCCATCAGAGTTCCCCTTTACATCAGGGTCCCCATCAGAGTCACCCTTACACCTGGGTCCCCATCAGAGTTCCCCTTGCATCAGTGTCGCCATCAGAGTTCCCCTTACATCAGGGTCCCCATCAGAGTTCCCCTTACATCAGGGTCCCCATCAGAGTTCCTCTTTACATCAAGGTCCCCATCAGAGTTCCCCTTACATCAGGGTCCCCATCAGAGTTCCCCTTACATCAGGGTCCCCATCAGAGTTCCTCTTTACATCAAGGTCCCCATCATAGTCCCCTTACATCAGGGTCCCCATCAGAGTTCCCCTTACATCAGGGTCCCCATCAGAGTTCCCCTTACATCAGGGTCCCCATCAGAGTTCCCTCACATCAGGGTCCCCATCAGATCCCCTTACATCAGGGTCCCCATCAGAGTTCCCCTTACATCAGGGTCCCCATCAGAGTTCCCTCCCATCAGGGTCCCCATCAGATTCCCCTTACTTTAGGGTTCCCATCAGAGTTCCCCTTACATCAGTGTCCCCATCAGAGTTCCCCTTTACATCAGGGTCCCCATCAGAGTTCCCCTTTACATCAGTGTCCCCATCAGAGTTCCCCTTACATCAGGGTCCCCATCAGAGTCCCTCTTTACATCAGGGTCCCCATCAGAGTTCCCCTTACATCAGGGTCCCCATCAGAGTTCCCCTTACATCAAGGACACCATCAGAGTCCCCCTTACATCAAGGACCCCATCAGAGTTCCCCTTGCATCAGTGTCCCCATCAGAGTTCCCCTTACATCAGGGTCCCTATCAGAGTTCCTCTTTACATCAAGGTCCCCATCAGAGTCCCCTTACATCAGGGTCCCCATCAGAGTTCCCCTTACATCAGTGTCCCCATCAGAGTTCCCCTTACATCAGGGTCCCTATCAGAGTTCCTCTTTACATCAAGGTCCCCATCAGAGTCCCCTTACATCAGGGTCCCCATCAGAGTTCCCCTTACATCAGGGTCCCCATCAGAGTTCCTCTTTACATCAGGGTCCCCATCAGAGTTCCCTCACATCAGGGTCCCCATCAGATTCCCCTTACTTTAGGGCTCCCATCAGAGTCCCCTTAATCAGGGTCCCCATCAGAGTTCCCCTTAATCAGTGTCCCCATCAGAGTTCCCCTTAATCAGTGTCCCCATCAGAGTTCCCCTTACATCAGGGTCCCTTTCAGAGTTCCTCTTTACATCAGGGTCCCCATCAGAGTTCCCTCACATCAGGGTCCCCATCAGATTCCCCTTACTTTAGGGTTCCCATCAGAGTCCCCTTAATAAGGGTCCCCATCAGAGTTCCCCTTACATCAGGGTCCCTATCAGAGTTCCTCTTTACATCAGGGTCCCCATCAGAGTTCCCCTTACATCAAGGACCCCATCAGAGTTCCCCTTACATCAGGGTCCCCATCAGAGTCCCCATCAGAGTTCCCCTTACATCAGGGTCTCCATCAGAGTTCCCCTTACATCAAGGACCCCATCAGAGTTCCCCTTACATCAAGGACCCCATCAGAGTTCCCCTTACATCAAGGACCCCATCAGAGTTCCCCCTTACATCAGTGTCCCCATCGGAGTTCCCCTTACATCAGGGTCCCCTTCAGGGTCCCCATCAGAGTCCCTCTTTACATCAGGGTCCCCATCAGAGTCCCTCTTTACATCAGGGTCCCCATCAGAGTCCCTCTTTACATCAGAGTCCCAACCAGAGTTCCCTTAGATCGGGGTCCCCATCAGGAGTCCCCCATACATCAGGGTCCCCATCAGTGAGATTCACAAGTGGTCTTCCGGTGTGTTTCTGTGTCTTTTGGGCTTGGTTCACACGAGTGCAGCTCCAAAGTCGTGCGATTTTCGGAGTGTGACTTCGACTGCGACTTTACACTTCCTGGCATCATTCAAGCTGCACTAAAGTCTCATCAAAAGGAGCGCGGGAACCTTTTCAAAGTAGCTGTGACTTTAAGTCACACAGATTGGAGCGGGAGCCATTGAAATCAATGGGCTGCGACTTGTCATGTGACTTTTTGTGCCCAACAAGGAGTATTTCTAGGAGCATATTTAAAAAAAAAAAAAAAAAGAAGTGACTCTGAAATCCAGCAGTCACTGCAGATGAATCTTCCTGCTGCATGTGTTATAAATGTCGGGGACTGATTCACCACCGGTGGATGTTCGAAGAAAGGAACATTCACCGCCTTGTAAATAAGTGTTGAGTGTATTTTTTTTTTTCCATTAGGTCATAAGGAGATAATGGGAAATGAGACTATATCGCCATCTTCTGGCTGAATATAAGAATGTATCTGCAATATTTCACATTTTATCTTTTTGTGTTATAACTTTTTATAACTTTTTATAACTTTATCTTTTGTTTTTTTGGTTTTTTCAGATCATGACTTGTAATATTACATACATATAGGGGGCAGTCATGTTTGCTCATTGTGAAAATAGTGAAACACCGCACTAGAAAAAAGACACCAAAATAAAAATACGTGAAAAACTAAAAACAAGTGCTAATGCAAAAGCTGCAATCACAAGACTAATATCGGAATACGAACTATCCTCCAACTGTTAACCAAAATGTGTTACGCTTTCCCCTTTAAAAATGATACAATGAATGCATGATACCAGCGCAAACAATAACGGTATACATAAGAGTGCAAAAAATATTATAAAAAGACATGCAAACTGTATGATAAAAAGTGTCAAAATCCAATGAAGGTAAAAGTGTCAGTAACGTTCCGTCTCTCCACCACCTCCAAAAAAATGAAAGCTCTGCCCAGGTTGACGTCATCACGCATGTGGGCGGGCGGCGCTCCAGAGTTTTTCTATGTTGTGCAAATTTGTTTTACCCACCCTTGTTTTATATTAAATGTTTATATTACCGGATCACGCTATGTGCCTGTCCTTCCCCCTTTTCCATGGGGGTTTAACCACTTAAAGGACAAGGACTATTTTTCAAACTTATCGTTTACATTTTTTTTTGCTCGAAAATTACTTAGAACCCCCAAACATTACAAAAAAAAAAAAAATTTCAGACACCCTAGAGAATAAAATGGTGGTCGTTGTAATACTTTATGTCACACCGTATTTGCGCAGCGGTCTTACACTTTTTTGAATTAAAAATAAAATAGTAAAGTTAGCCGAAAAATTTTTTTGTATATATTGTGAAAGATGATGTTACGCCGAGTAAATTGATACCCAACATGTCACGCTTCAAAATTGCGCCCGCTCGTGGAATGGCGGCAAACTTTGACCCTTAAAAATCTCCATAGGCGACGTTTAAAAAATTTCTACAGGTTACCAGTTTTGCGTTACAGAGGAGGTCTAGGGCTGGAATTATTGCTCTCGCTCTAACGATCGCGGCGATACCTCACAGGTGTGGTTTGAGCACCGTTTTCATATGCGGGCGCTGCTCACGTATGCGTTTGCTTCTTGCGCGCGAGCTCGGCGGGACGGGGCGCTTTAAAAAAAAAATGTTTTTCTTATATAATTTAACTTTTCTAACTTTTAAACATCCCTTGTAATAGAAAAAAAAGCATGACAGGACCTCTTAAATATGAGATCTGGGGTCAAAAAAAACTCAGATCTCATATTTACACTAAAATGCAATACAAAAAAAAATATATATATCTTTTATTAAAAAAAATAAAAAAAATTCCCCTTTAAGACCATTTGGCAGAAGTGACGTTTGACGTCGCTTCCATCATCCAATATTATGGAGCCGAGCGGGGGGCCATACTGTATATCCCTCACTAAGCTCCAAAAAGGAGGCGATCGTCTCCGCCACTACCGGCGGCTCCGGCAAGCGGCGGAGACGACCGGAGCACGGCGGGAGGGGAGCACCTCTCCCGCCGCCGATAAAAGTGATCTTGCGGTGAATCCGCCACAGGGACCACTTCTATCTTAAAGAGGACCCCCCTGCCATTGAAGAAAATACTGGGGTTTTGGCAGCTATCCGCTTCCATGACCCCGGTATTCTACGCCAAAGTACCGACATATAACGTCAGCGGCTGGTCCTTAAGTGGTGAAAATATATTGCCGAGGAGGTGATATTTCCTCAAGGAGTACGGTGGTTGATGGGGTGGATCCTCAGGATGTTCCATATGTGCTTATGACCTCAACTAAAGGTGTTAAGCCTCGTACACACGATCGGATTTTCCTCAGACAAAACCTCGGACCTTGGTCTGAAGGCGTGTGCCTGGATTTTGTCTTGCATACAAACGGCAAGGAATTGTCGGCCAACAAACACGAACGTAGTGACGTACTACGAGCCGAAAAACGAGGAAGTTCAATTGTCAGGCACCACCCTTTGGGCTCCTTCTGCTAATTTCGTGTTAGTAAAAGTTTAGTGAGCGTTGATTCGCGCTTTTCATTTTGCGCTTTTCATTTCGTGCTGTTCAGTTCGTTTCTGAACGACCGTTCGTCAACCAGCCATGTTGCGGAATCGGAGGAGATAACGTGTTATTTATTATTGGCCTTGGAGTTATTGCTTTGCTCAAGTCCAGTCCAGGAACAGGAGGAGGAGGAGTTCTTGGACCAAAGATTGGTTGCTTTACTAATGGTGACCAATTATGTCATATGCCTTTGCTGCGGGAGCTCCAGGAGAATAATCCGGATGATTTTCGGAATTATCTCCGGATGACGGACCCCCCCCCTTTCACCAACCCTTGGCATTGTTGACCCCCTATATTAAGAAGGCAGGATACATGCATGAGGCTTTTATTTTATTTTTTAGTTGAATAATAATAATTTGATTTGTTATATTTTTGGATGCATAGAATGCGCTTTTTGGTTAAGTTCTATTGGCAGATATCATGTCTAATTTTATTTGTTTTCTTTTTTTAATGCACTAAAAAACATTGTGGAGAATAATACTTGGCTATGTGTTTTACTTCAAATGACAGTTTGGGAGTCGGCAGTTATATTTAAAAAAATACAATGTAAAATTAACAAGGGGCACCAACATAGTTGTATCTTTGTTCTTAAAAACTACGGGATAATGGTGTTGTGGCCCCAAATAAAAAAAAAACCTAACAATATTATTCTTGAT
This sequence comes from Lithobates septentrionalis, assembly GCA_037952835.1. Lineage (NCBI taxonomy): Eukaryota > Metazoa > Chordata > Amphibia > Anura > Ranidae > Lithobates > Lithobates septentrionalis. The sequence continues at coordinate 29,182 of JBBDGP010004881.1, read as the reverse complement.
ATCACTAAAAAAAAAAGCCTTTGAAAATCTGTTTGCAATAACTCCATCAGTATCACCAGCAAAGCAGCTTCATTATTATCCCATTAAAGAAGAAGAGAATTGTGCGCTGCAATTCTAGATTTCATGATTTGCCGCAAATGTTTAATTCTCCATTACGAATGCTGGTTTACAAGACCGATTGCCTCCAGCTCGTCCTTGCTTCCGAGCATGCGCGTTTGTACTTTGGACTTGTGTACACACGCTTGGAAAATCCGACAACAGACATTTGTCCGCGCAAAATTTTAAAGCCTGCCATCCAACATTTGTCCATGGAAAATCCGACAACAATTGTCCGACGGAGCGTACAAAACGGTCGGATTTTCCGCCAACAGCCTGTCATCACACGTTTCCCATCGGAAAATCTCATCGTGTGTACGAGGCTTTCGGCTTCTCGTAAGAGGCTGATTTTATGTGGTGGTGGAGACACTAAGGGCTCGTTTACACTTGCTTCACTACACTGCGCTTGTCCCACGTTGTGTTCGCTTCGAAAACGATACCCCGTGCCGCTTTCTTGGTGCTTCAAAGTGTCTCCAAAGCCTCCATAGAAGTCTATGACAATGCTCGCTAATTGCACCTGCAGCTTTTGTTCAGCGTTAGCTTCACTTTGTTTTGGAAGTATTGCGGGTACGAGATATCCCAGGATGCACTGGGAAACCAATAAGCGAGCCGGAAAGAGGTCATCAGCAATCGCTTCTGGTTCATGTTTACATATTCTGGAAGTGTCTGGTGTAGACATCACATCTGGTGCACAGCGTGGAGCAGCAGGAAGGGGAGTGGGGTCCGCACTTAAGCGGAGCAACTTGCAGATGGCACACGTGGTGTGTAACATAGGAACGCTATATAGTGGAAGGTTAGATGGGACAAGAGAAAGAGGACTGAGCGGCAGAGGATCAGCAGAGCTGGGGAACTGGATCTGGAGAAACTAACAATGTCACACGTGGTGTGCAGTGTGAGAACAATATAGCGGGAGGTGAGCAGGAACCATGGAGCGAGAGGAGGATCAGCAAACCAGAGGATCAGCAGAGCTGGGGGTTACTACTGAGCAGGGGATCAGCAGAGCTGGAGGTTACTACTGAGCGAGGGATCAGCAGAGCTGAAGGTTACTACTGAGCGGGGGATCAGCAGAGCTGGAGGTTACTACTGAGCAGGGGATCAGCATAGCTGGAGGTCACTACTGATCCAGGGATTAGCAGAGCTGGGGGTTACTACTGAGTGAGGGATCAGCAGAGCTGGAGGTTACTACTGAGCAGGGGATCACTAGAGCTGGAGGTCACTACTGAGTGAGGGATCAGCAGACCTGGGTGTTACTACTGAGCGAGGGATCAGCAGAGCTGAGTGTTACTACTGAGCGAGGGATCAGCAGAGCTGGAGGTTACTACTGAGCGAGGGATCAGCAGAGCTGGAGGTTACTACTGAGCGAGGGATCAGCAGAGCTGGAGGTTACTACTGAGCGGGGGATCAGCAGAGCTGGAGGTCACTACTGATCCAGGGATTAGCAGAGCTGGGGGTTACTACTGAGTGAGGGATCAGCAGAGCTGGAGGTTACTACTGAGCAGGGGATCACTAGAGCTGGAGGTCACTACTGAGTGAGGGATCAGCAGAGCTGGGTGTTACTACTGAGCGAGGGATCAGCAGAGCTGAGTGTTACTACTGAGCGAGGGATCAGCAGAGCTGGAGGTTACTACTGAGCGAGGGATCAGCAGAGCTGAGTGTTACTACTGAGCGAGGGATCAGCAGAGCTGAGTGTTACTACTGAGCGAGGGATCAGCAGAGCTGGAGGTTACTACTGAGCGAGGGATCAGCAGAGCTGGAGGTTACTACTGAGCGAGGGATCAGCAGAGCTGGTTGTTACTACTGAGCGCGGGATCAGCAGAGCTGAGTGTTACTACTGAGCAGGGATCAACAGAGCTGAAGGTTACTACTGATCCAGGGATTAGCAGAGCTGGAGGTTACTACTGATCCAAGGATTAGCGAAGCTGGAGGTTACTACTGATCCAAGGATTAGCAGAGCTGGAGGTTACTACTGATCTAGGGATTAGCAGAGCTGGAGGTTACTACTGATCTAGGAAATAGCAGAGCTGGGGGTTACTACTGAGTGAGGGATCAGCAGAGCTGGAGGTTACTACTGAGCGGGGGATCAGCAGAGCTGGAGGTTACTACTGAGCGAGGGATCAGCAGAGCTGAGTGTTACTACTGAGTGAGGGATCAGCAGAGCTGGAGGTTACTACTGAGCGAGGGATCAGCAGAGCTGGAGGTTACTACTGAGCGAGGGATCAGCAGAGCTGGAAGTTACCACTGATCCAGGGATCAGCAGAGCTGGAGGTTACTACTGATCCAGGGATCAGCAGAGCTGGGGGTTACTACTGATCCAGGGATTAGCAGAGCTGGAGGTTACTACTGAGCGAGGGATCAGCAGAGCTGGAAGTTACCACTGATCCAGGGATCAGCAGAGCTGGAGGTTACTACTGATCCAGGGATCAGCAGAGCTGGAGGTTACTACTGATCCAGGGATCAGCAGAGCTGGAGGTTACTACTGATCCAGGGATTAGCAGAGCTGGAGGTCACTACTGATCCAGGGATTAGCAGAGCTGGAGGTTACTACTGAGCGAGGGATCAGCAGAGCTGGAGGTCACTACTGAGCAGGGGATCAGCAGAGCTTGGTATACTACTGAGTGGAGGATCAGCAGAGCTGGGGGTATTACTGAGCAGGGGCATCTGCTGAACGAGGGTAATAAGCTGGGGATCTGCTGCACAGGGGTGCTAATGAGCTGAGTTTTCTACTGGGCCCCTTTAAAACGAATCAAAACACACAGGGCATTTGTCAAGCTTTATTAAGGCTTCAAAAAAACATGTTGAAGCGTTAGGCGCTTTAACCACTTCCGGGTGTCGCACGCCGATATACATCCTAACTTTGATGGGGGGATATAGTTGTTATGGCAGCAGCTAGCTGCCATAACCCCGGTATCCTCGTGTTTTGGCCGGCGGTCCGGTGTCTGATAAGAGTGGTCTCTGCAGTGGATTCACCGCGAGACCACTTTTATTGGCAGCGGGAGAGGGCCCCCCTCGCCGCTTACGGGGTCTGTCGGCAGCAGTGGAGGCGATCGGATGTTCACCCTGGCTGGGCATGGAGACGAGTGAGGGGAAGATGGCCCCCGTCCGTCTCCATAACAATGCAGGGCGGAAGTGACGTCAAAACGTCACTTCCGCCCATAGCTCTTAAAGGGCCATTTTTTAAATTATTTTTTCAAATTACCATTTTTTTTTTTTTCATTTTAGTGTAAATATGAGATGTGAGGTCTTTTTGACCCCAGATCTCATATTTAAGAGGTCCTGTCATGCTTTTTTGTCTATTACAGGGGATGTTTACATTCCTTGTAATAGGACTAAAAGTGACACAATTTTTTAAAAAAATAAACACTGTAAAAATAAAAAATTAAAGGTAAAATAAATAAGAAAAAAAAAATTTTTAAATGCGCCCTGTCCCGCCGAGCTCACACGCAGAAGCGAACGCATACCTGAGTAGCGTCCGCATATGAAAATGATGTTCAAACCACACATGTGAGGTATCGCCGCGACCGATAGAGCGAGAGCAATAATTCTAGCCCTAGACCTCCTCTGTAACTCAAAACATGCAACCTGTAGAATTTTTTAAACGTCGCCTATGGAGATTTTCAAGGGTAAAAGTTTGTCGCCATTCCACGAGCGGGCGCAATTTTTAAGCGTGACATGTTGGGTATCAATTTACTCGACATAACATCATCTTTCACAATATATAAAAAAAATTGGGCTAACTTTACTGTTGTCGTATTTTTTATTTCAAAAAAAGTGTGCTTGTAAGACCGCTGCGCAAATACGGTGTGAAACAAAGTATTGCAACGACCGCCATTTTATTCTCTAGGGTGTCTGAAAAAATAATTTATAATGTTTGGGGGTTGTAAGTAATTTTCTAGCAAAAAAAACCTGTTTTTAACTTGTAAAGAACAAATCTCAAAAAGAGGCTCGGTCCTTAAATGGTTAATGTGTGTTAAAACCAAAACAAGTGTAAATGAGGCCTTAAAAGGTGTCACGTGTGAACGTTGCTGACTCACTTACATTTATTGGATATGGACTTTTTTGTATTATGAGTTTTTGTTGATCACACCGTTTATTACACTATTTTTGCACACTCATGTACACTGTTATTATGTGCGCTGGTATCATGCATTCATTGTATCATTTAAAAGGGAAGTGTAAACATTTTGGATTGTATTTGCTCATTACATATGGGGGGTTCTACTTCCTGGTGGTGTCTGGCCAACCCACTCATCTCATTGCAATTCTACCATCCAGGGTTCCCGGGTCTGTACACCTGATGTGCCCATTATGAGGAGTTCCCACCATCCCTGTGCTGAGTTCCCGGGTCTGTACACCTGCTGTGCCCATTATGAGGGGTTCCCACCATCCCTGTGCTGAGTTCCCGGGTCTGTACACCTGCTGTGCCCATTATGAGGGGTTCCCATCATCGCTGTGCTGAATTCTCAGATCGCCACACCTGCTGTGCCCATAGTTAGGGGTTCCCACCAACCCTACTAAAACTTTAACATTTTATATAATAGAGAATCCATCAGAGGGAGCTGGAATATAAATAGGTCGGTGAGGTCACCTCAAGGGGGAGGAAAATAAACACAGACAGGCGGCAACATCTAAAGGTCTAATGGTGGAAGAGTGTGGAGAATGAAGGCATTACCATAGAAGTACCAAAGACACGTAGGAAGTCATGGACTGTTTCCACCCACAAAGCTCAGCCGATAACTAAAACCGACCCTATGAAGTTATTATATACCCGGGGAGAAAATGTAATAAACATTATTATTTTATTCTAAACCATTCGAGTCACCACTCTTCATTTATTATAGAGCAGCTGGAAGGGACCTTAGAAGGTATACAAGTCTTGCTGTCTGTTGGTGTGTGTATTGCTGCTGTCTGTTGGTGTTTGCTGGGTTGCATTTTGGGGACTTTTCCTTTTAGTTTTTATCTTGCCTTTTGCTGTCACTTTTTAAATAGCTTTTCTTTTTTTTTTTTTTTTGTTTCATCAGTCTATCAATTAAGGGTGTGGTTAATTGCTCCCAGGTGACTATTTAACTTGTTGTAGGACTCAGTTGAGCGTGCTCAGTTTGAAGCTGTGGAGCTTGGTGTAAGTGGGAGTTATAAACAAGAGTTTAAAACAGGAGGTTATAACAGGGGTCATAGTACCTGTGTAGTGTGAGTATCTGAGTGTTGTCTGAGTAGTGTGTGTGGATCGTTAGTACTTGTGTATTGTGTACCTGTGTATTGTCTTGAGTATTAGTGCCAGGAAGCTAGTTGTTAGGTAATTTGGACAGGGTAAAATCCTCAATCCTCACTAAATTTAATAGGTACGATGCCCGGCGGGTGTGGAGAGGCGACTCTTTGTACATCTTGCCGCATGTATGCGTTCCTTGATCATCCGATCGAGGGCGAATACTGCTGTGCAAAATGTAAGCACATTGTTTCCCTGGAAGCCCAGGTTCTGAATCTGGGGAAGCAACTGTCAGCACTGAGAAGTCCCTCCATACTAAAGGTGAGCCAGGAACGTACACGGCAGGTGCCGGCAGGGGCCAGCACAGAGGCGGGTGGAGACAAAGAGGTGCAGGCACTAGGAAAGAGTAGATGGGTGACAGTCAGGAGGGGTAGAGGGGGAAGTGCCAGGGAGGCCGATCCAGGACTGGAGCATCCCAATAAGTACGCTCCATTGAGTGACATTGGTGTAACCAGTCAGGGACCAGCACTGCTGGAGTTGAGGGACTCTCCTAGCTGCCAGGGGAAGAACTCCTCCAGTGAGAGTGGGGGGGCAGCAAAGGGAAAGGAAAGACAGATTCTGGTGGTAGGGGACTCAATTCTTAGAAGGACAGAGAGGGCAATCTGTAACCAAGACCTGAAGCGCCGAACAGTATGTTGTCTACCGGGCGCTCGGGTTCGGCACATCACGGATCTTGTGGACAGATTACTGGGAGGGGCTGGGGAAGACCCGGCTGTCATGGTGCACGTTGGCACCAATGACAAAGTCAGAGGCAGATGGAGTGTCCTAAAGAACGATTTTAGGGACTTAGGAGCTAAATTGAGGAAAAGGACCTCCAAGGTAGTGTTCTCAGGAATACTACCGGTACATCGAGCCACACCAGAGAGGCAGAGGGAGATTAGGGAAGTAAACAAGTGGCTGAAGAGCTGGTGTAGTAAGGAGGGGTTTGGGTTCCTGGAGGACTGGGCCGACTTCTCAGTCGGTAACCGGTACTATAGAAGGGACGGACTGCACCTAAATGAGGATGGTGCAGATCTGCTGGGAATGAAGATGGCCAAAAAGTTAGAGGGGTTTTTAAACTAGGCGATGGGGGGGAGGGTCCAGAGACAGTGATAGCCAGCGCGGAAGATATTCCAGAGGGTAGTATTGGGGGCATTAGTGGTAGGTTAACCAAAGCACAAAAACACAAGGTGAGTATAGTAGCAAGTCCAAGTTGCAATCTTGAAACACCCAATACGAGGACAATATGCAACCGGTCTAAACTATGTGGCATGTTCACCAATGCCAGGAGCCTGGCGGACAAGATGGGTGAACTAGAGATACTGTTGTACAAGGAGGATTTGGATTTTGTGGGAATTTCAGAGACCTGGTTCAACAGCTCTCATGATTGGCTGGCAAACATTCAAGGGTATACCCTATACCGCAAGGATAGAGAGGGTAAAAAAGGGGGAGGGGTATGCCTATATATCAAGAATAATGTACAAGTGAATGTGAGAGATGACTTCACTGAGGGGGCTAGGGAGGAGGTGGAATCTTTATGGGTAGAGCTCCAAAGGGATGAAGCTAAGGGGAAAATAATACTGGGAGTATGCTATAGGCCCCCTAACCTGAGGGAGGAAGTGGAGACGGATCTCCTATCACAAATTGGATTAGCAGCAAGGATGGGAAGTGTTATCATAATGGGGGATTTTAATTATCCAGACATAGACTGGGCGGAGGGAACCGCGCATTCATTTAAGGCTCGCCAGTTCCTTAATGTCTTGCAGGACAATTTTATGGGTCAGATGGTAGACGCACCAACTAGAAATAAAACATTACTAGATCTACTGATTACCAACAATACAGACCTGATAACAGATGTGGAAATACGGGGCAATTTAGGTAACAGCGATCACAGGTCAATTAGTTTCAGTATAAATCACACAAATAGGAGACATGAAGGGAACACAAAGACACTGAATTTCAAAAGAGCCAACTTCCCTAAACTACGAACCTTGCTAAAAGGCATAAATTGGGATAAAATATTAGGAACAAAGAATACAGAGGAGAGATGGGTTTGCTTTAAGAGCATATTAAATAAGGGCATTAGCCAATGTATCCCATTGGGTAATAAATTTAAAAGAGCGAACAAACATCCTGGATGGCTTAACTCCAATGTAAAAATGCATATAAAAGCAAAGGAGAAGGCCTTCAAAAAATACAAGGTTGAGGGATCATCCACAGCATTCAGAATTTATAAAGAATGCAATAAGAAATGTAAGGGTTCAATTAGGATGGCTAAGATAGAACATGAAAGACACATAGCGGAGGAGAGCAAAAAAAATCCCAAGAAATTCTTTAAGTATGTAAACAGTAAAAAAGGGAGGACAGACCATATTGGCCCCATAAAGAATGAGGAAGGACATCTGGTTACAAAGGATGGGGAGATGGCAGAGGTATTGAATTTATTCTTCTCCTCAGTATTCACGAGTGAATCGGGGGGCTTCAGTAACCAAAACTGCAGTGTTTATCCTCATGACACAACACAGGAAGCACCTACATGGTTAACAGAGGACGGAATTAAAATTAGACTTGAGAAACTTAACATTAATAAATCACCGGGACCAGATGGCTTGCATCCGAGGGTACTTAGGGAACTCAGTCAGGTGATTGCCAGACCGTTGTTCCTAATTTTTACAGACAGTCTATTGACTGGAATGGTGCCAGCTGATTGGAGAAAAGCCAATGTAGCACCAATATTTAAAAAGGGCCCAAAAAACATCCCTGGGAATTACAGACCAGTTAGCCTAACATCAATAGTATGTAAACTCTTGGAGGGGATGATAAGGGACTATATACAAGATTTTAGTAATAAGAATGATATCATTAGCAGTAATCAGCATGGATTCATGAAGAATCGTTCTTGCCAAACCAATCTATTAACCTTCTATGAGGAGGTGAGTTGCCATCTAGATAAAGGAAGGCCCGTAGACGTGGTGTATCTGGATTTTGCAAAAGCATTTGACACAGTTCCCCATAAACGTTTACTGTACAAAATAAGGTGCGTTGGCATGGACCATAGGGTGAGTACATGGATTGAAAACTGGCTACAAGGGCGTGTTCAGAGGGTGGTGATAAATGGGGAGTACTCAGAATGGTCAGGGGTGGGTAGTGGGGTCCCCCAGGGTTCTGTGCTGGGACCAATCCTATTTAATTTGTTCATAAATGACCTGGAGGATGGGATAAACAGTTCCATCTCTGTATTTGCAGACGATACTAAGCTAAGCAGGGCAATAACTTCTCCGCAGGATGTGGAAATCTTGCAAAAAGACCTGAACAAATTAATGGGGTGGGCGACTACATGGCAAATGAGGTTCAATGTAGAAAAATGTAAAATAATGCATTTGGGTGTCAAAAATATGAATGCAATCTATACACTGGGGGGAGAACCTCTGGGGGAATCTAGGATGGAAAAGGACTTGGGGGTCCTAGTGGATGATAGGCTCAGCAACGGCATGCAATGCCAAGCTGCTGCTAATAAAGCAAACAGAATATTGGCATGCATTAAAAGGGGTATCAACTGCAGAGATAAAACGATAATTCTCCCGCTCTACAAGACTCTGGTCCGCCCGCACCTGGAGTATGCTGTCCAGTTCTGGGCACCAGTCCTCAGGAGGGACGTACTGGAAATGGAGCGAGTACAAAGAAGGGCAACAAAGCTAATAAAGGGTCTGGAGGATCTTAGTTATGAGGAAAGGTTGCGAGCACTGAACTTATTCTCTCTGGAGAAGAGACGCTTGAGAGGAGATATGATTTCAATTTACAAATACTGTACTGGTGACCCCACAATAGGGATAAAACTTTTTCGCAGAAGAGAGTTTAATAAGACTCGTGGCCACTCATTGCAATTAGAGGAAAAGAGGTTTAACCTTAAACTACGTAGAGGGTTCTTTACTGTAAGAGCGGCAAGGATGTGGAATTCCCTTCCACAGGCGGTGGTCTCAGCGGGGAGCATTGATAGCTTCAAGAAACTATTAGATAATCACCTGAATGACCGCAATATACAGGGATATGTAATGTAATACTGACACATAATCACACACATAGGTTGGACTTGATGGACTTGTGTCTTTTTTCAACCTCACCTACTATGTAACTATGTAACTATGTAAGGTAAGACGACATCTTTTTATGACGAAACGCATAGGGCGGAGCTAGCACTGACATCATTGTGAATGCTCTGTAGAGTGGTGCTTGTGCGTTTCTATTCCATCCTCTCTTTTTTTCTGCACATTATGGTCACAGATTTAAATGGACTTTTAATTGATTAGCACATTGGTCACATTTATAGTTTTTGATTTGTGTATTGTTATTAGGTGTTGATTCTCACTAATGATAGCATAACAAAAAAAAAAAAAACATTTTATTTAATAAAAGTGACACTTCAGAATACGCTGACAGATGGCGGGTGGATTTAGTGATTATTTGCTTAAATAAACTTTAAACAATGTAACAAAGATGGAGAAGTTCCTGTAAACTTTGCACAGCCGTGCTGTAAGGTGGCAGATTGGCTGCTCCCAGCAAACACACTGGCTGCCCCCGGGACACAGATTAGCACATTGGGTGGAGAAGTTGGATCCTCTCCAGATAGTACAGTAGATGTAATGTGTAGAACTGGTTGTGGAATGTGGTGTCTGGCAGGGTGTGCCGTGTACAGATGTGCGGAGAGTTTGTACATTTACTATCCCAGTCCTGTGTGCCGAGCTCTGTACACAATGTGTATGGTGTCACCCACCCAGACTCACCAACACACCTCGAGTGTCAGCTGTGCGGCCCACCACGCCTCGTTCTCCCTGGGGATGGCGGTACAGAGGGAGGGGGGGTCCCGGTGAGGATCAGTTGAAGAGTTTTCTGAGTTAGTTTTGTCTTCCTGTATGAGAGAGAAGAGGAAGCCAATCAGAGGGAAGTGTCAGCAAAACCTCCGACTACGACATACCGATTACCCCTTCCACTGCTAGAGGAGTGTCACACATCGCTCTGCCCCCCCCAGGATTAACCCTTCCACTGCTGAACGAGTGTCACACATAACTCTATCATGCATTAATTGTATCATTTAAAAGGGAAGCGTAACACATGCAATTCTACCATCCAGGATTCTCAGGTCTGTACACCCGCTGTGCCCATTATGAGGGGTTCCCACCATCCCTGTGCTGAGTTCCCGGGTCTGTAGATCTGCTGTGCCCATTATGAGGGGTTCCCACCATCCCTGTGCTGAGTTCCCGGGTCTGTACATCTGCTGTGCCCATTATAAAGGGTTCCCACCATCCCTGTGCTAAATACTGGGATCTGTGCACCTGCTGTGCCCATTATGAGGAGTTCCTAGGTCCCTGTGCTGAGTTCCCAGGTCTGTACACCTGCTGTACCCATTATGAGGGGTTTCCACCATCCCTGTGCTGAGTTTCCGGGTCTGTACACCTGATGTGCCCATTATGAGGAGTTCCCACCATCCCTGTGCTGAGTTCCCAGGTCTGTACACCTGCTGTGCCCATTATGAGGAGTTCCCACCATCCCTGTGCTGAGTTCCCGGGTCTGTACACCTGCTGTGCCCATTATGAGGGGTTCCCACCATCCCTGTGCTGAGTTCCCGGGTCTGTACACCTGCTGTGCCCATTATGAGGGGTTCCCACCATCCCTGTGCTGAGTTCTCAGGTCGCCACACCTGCTGTGCCCATTATGAGGGGTTCTCATCATCCCTGTGCTGAGTTCTCAGGTCGCCACACCTGCTGTGCCCATAGTTAGGGGTTCCCACCAACCCTACTAAAACTTTAACATTTTATATAATAGAGAATCCATCAGAGGGAGCTGGAATATAAATAGGTCGGTGAGGTGACTTCAAGGGGGGGGGGAATAAACACAGACGGGCGGCAACACCTAAAAGTCTAATGGTGGAAGAGTGTTGAGAATTATATGGCATTACCATAGGAGCACCCAAGACACGTAGGAAGTCATGGACTGTTTCCACCCACAAAGCTCTGCCGATAACTAAAACTGACCCTAACTTTTATGACGAAACACATAGGGCGGAGCTAGCACTGACATCATTATGAATGCTCCGTAGAGTGGTGCTTGTGCGTTTCCCTTTTATTCTCTCTTTTATTCTGCACATTATGGTCACGGATTTATATGGACTTTTAATTGATTAGCACATTGGTCACATTTATAGTTATTGTTTTGTGTACTGTTATTAGGTGTTGATTCTCACTAATGATTGCATAACAAAAAAAAAAAATTTATTCAACCTCCCTGGCAGTACGATTATGTTGGATTTTAGGTGCTGAAAGCGGTACAATTATGTTGCATGAAAATTTGGCGTTTTTTATTGTAGGCCTGTAATTCTTAGCAATAACACACTTATATCTGTCCAAACCAGAGTCTAGTAGACATCTCGGGTGTGATAAAGTTTGAAACACAAAATCATAAATTATAATATAATAAATAACTATAAATAATTATACCAAAAAATAATATAATATAAAATATTCAATAATATAATCAAATCAAAAACACTGAAATTTGCTCAGTTGCAGTTTGGCGCCGTTCTCCGACCCCGTGCGTTGCAACGCTTGCAGGGAACGGAGCCCGGCTTCATAATAGATCGAGCGGAGGACGAGCCGCTCACACTGCGGGGAGACATCGCAGGATCCAGGGAACAAGGTAAGTAACCTCTTCCTGGATGCTGCGATGCGATCCCGAGTCTGGCACGGGGTTACCGCTCTTGGTACTAAAATTCCACCCCGAGCCAGACTCGGGAATACCGCCAGTGAGGTTAATAAAAGTGACACTTTAGAATACGCTGGCACATGGCGGGTGGATATAGTGATTATTTGCTTTAATAAACTGGAAACAATGTAAAAAAGATGGAGAAGTTCCTATAAACTTTGCGCAGCCGTGCTGTAAGGTGTCAGATTGGCTGCTCCCAGCAAACACACTGGCTGCCCCCGGGACACAGGCTTGCTTGCTGGCTCTCGGGACACAGGCTGGCTTGCTGGCTCTCGGGACACAGGCTGGCTTGCTGGCTCTTGGGACACAGGCTGGCTTGCTGGCTCTCGGGACACAGGCTGGCTTGCTGGCTCTTGGGACACAGGCTGGCTTGCTGGCTCTCGGGACACAGGCTAGCTTGCTAGCTCTCAGGACACAGGTTGGCTCGCTCTTGGGACACAGGCTAGCTTGCTGGCTCTTGGGACACAGGCTAGCTTGCTGGCTCCTGGGACACAGGCTGGCTTGCTGGCTCTCGGGACACAGGCTGGCTTGCTGGCTCTCAGGACACAGGCTGGCTTGCTGGCTCTTGGGACACAGGCTTGTTGGTTTGCTCGCTCTCGGGACACAGGCTAGCTTGCTCGCTCTCGGGACAAAGGCTGGCTTGCTGGCTCTCGGGACACAGGCTGGCTTGCTGGCTCCTTGGACACAGGCTGGTTGGCTTGCTGGATCTTGGGACACAGGCTGGCTGGCTTGCTCGCTCTCGGGACACAGGCTAGCTTGCTAGCTCTCGGGACACAGGCTGGCTGGCCCTCAGGACACAGTCTGGTTGGCTTATTGGCTCTCAGGACAAAGACTGGCTTGCTAGCTCTCGGGACATAGGCTGGCTTGCTGGCTCTCAGGACACAGGCTGGCTTTCCGGCTCTCGGGACACAGGCTGGCTTGCTGGCTCTCGGGACACAGGCTGGCTTACTAGCTCTCGGGACACAGGATAGCTTGCTGGCTCTCGGGACAAAGGCTGGCTTGCTCGCTCTAAGGACACAGGCTGCCTTGCTGGCTCTCGGGACACAGGCTGGCTTGCTGGCTCTCAGGACAAAGACTGGCTTGCTGGCTCTTGGGACACAGGCTGGCTTGCTGGCTCTCGGGACACAGGCTGGCTTGCTGGCTCTCGGGACACAGGTTGGTTGGCTTGCTGGCTCTAAGGACACAGGTGGTTGGCTTGCTGGCTCTCGGGACACTGGCTGGTTGGCTTGCTGGCTCTCGGGACACAGGCTGGTTGGCTTGCTGGCTCTCGGGACACAGGCTGGTTGGCTTGCTGGCTCTCAGGACACAGGCTGGTTGGCTTGCTGGCTCTCGGGACACAGGCTGGTTGGCTTGCTGGCTCTCCGGACACAGGCTGGTTGGCTTGCTGGCTCTCAGGACACAGGCTGGTTGCTAGCTCTCGGGACACAGGATAGCTTGCTGGCTCTCAGGACACAGCATAGCTTGCTGGCTCTCGGGACAAAGGCTGTTTTGCTCGCTCTAAGGACACAGGCTGGCTTGCTGGCTCTCGGGACACAGGCTGGCTTGCTCATTCTCGGGACGCAGGCTGGCTTGCTTGTTCTCGGGACAAAGGCTGGCTTGCTGGCTCTCGGGACACAGGCTGGCTTGCTGGCTCTCGGGACACAGGCTGGCTTGCTGGCTCTTGGGATACAGTCTGGGTGGCCTGCTGGCTCTCGGGACACAGGCTGGCTGGCTTGCTGGCTCTTGGGGAACAGGCTAACTTGCTGGCTCTCGGGACACAGGCTAGCTTGCTGGCTCTCGGGACACAGCCTAGCTTGCTGGCTCTCGGGACACAGCCTAGCTTGCTGGCTCTCGAAACACAGGCTAGCTTGCTGGCTCTCAGGACACAGGCTGGTTGGCTTGCTGGCTCTCAGGACACAGGCTGGTTGGCTTGCTGGCTCTCGGGACATAGACTGGTTGGCTTGCTGTCTCTCAGGACACAGGCTGGTTGGCTTGCTGGCTCTCGGGACACAGGCTGGTTGCTAGCTCTCGGGACACAGGATAGCTTGCTGGCTCTCGGGACACAGCATAGCTTGCTGGCTCTCGGGACAAAGGCTGTCTTGCTCGCTCTAAGGACACAGTCTGGCTTGCTGGCTCTCGGGACACAGGCTGGCTTGCTCGTTCTCGGGACACAGGCTGGCTGGCTTGCTGGCTCTTGGGGAACAGGCTAACTTGCTGGCTCTCGGGACACAGGCTATCTTGCTGGCTCTCGGGACACAGCCTAGCTTGCTGGCTCTCGAAACACAGGCTAGCTTGCTGGCTCTCGGGACACAGGCTAGCCTGCTGGCTTCCAGGACACAGAATGGCTGGCTGGCTCTCGGGACACAGGCTGGCTTGCTGGCTCTTGGGACACAGGCTGGCTTGCTGGCTCTCGGGACACAGGCTGGCTTGCTGGCTCTTGGGACACAGGCTGGCTTGCTGGCTCTCGGGACACAGGCTGGCTTGCTGGCTCTCGGGACACAGGCTGGTTGGCTTGCTGGCTCTCAGGACACAGGCTGGTTGGCTTGCTGGCTCTCAGGACACAGGCTGGCTGGCTTGCTGGCTCTCGGGACACAGGCTGGTTGGCTTGCTGGCTCTCAGGACACAGGCTGGTTGGCTTGCTGGCTTTTGGGACACAGGCTGGTTGGCTTGCTGGCTCTCGGGACACAGGCTGGTTGGCTTGCTGGCTCTCGGGACACAGGCTGGTTGGCTTGCTGGCTCTCGGGACACAGGCTGGTTGGCTTGCTGGCTCTCGGGACACAGGCTGGTTGGCTTGCTGGCTCTCGGGACATAGGCTGGTTGGCTTGCTGGCTCTCGGGACACAGGCTGGTTGGCTTGCTGGCTCTCGGGACACAGGCTGGTTGGCTTGCTGGCTCTCAGGACACAGGCTGGTTGGCTTGCTGGCTCTCGGGACACAGGCTGGTTGCTAGCTCTCGGGACACAGGATAGCTTGCTGGCTCTCGGGACACAGCATAGCTTGCTGGCTCTCGGGACAAAGGCTGTCTTGCTCGCTCTAAGGACACAGGCTGGCTTGCTGGCTCTCGGGACACAGGCTGGCTTGCCCGTTCTCGGGACACAGGCTGGCTTGCTTGTTCTCGGGACAAAGGCTGGCTTGCTCGCTCTAGGGACACAGACTGGCTTGCTGGCTCTTGGGACACAGGCTGGTTGGCTTGCTGGATCTCTGGACACAGGCTGGCTGGCTTGCTCGCTCTCGGGACACAGGCTAGCTTGCTGGCTCTCGGGACACAGGCTGGCTGGCCCTCAGGACACAGTCTGGTTGGCTTGCTGGCTCTCAGGACAAAGACTGGCTTGCTAGCTCTCGGGACACAGGCTGGCTTGCTGGCTCTCAGGACACAGGCTGGCTTGCTGGCTCTCGGGACACAGGCTGGCTTGCTAGCTCTCAGGACACAGGATAGCTTGCTGGCTCTCGGGACAAAGGCTGGCTTGCTCGCTCTAAGGACACAGGCTGGCTTGCTGACTCTCGGGACACAGGCTGGCTTGCTCGTTCTCGGGACACAGGCTGGCTTGCTCACTCTCGGGACACAGGCTGGCTTGCTGGCTCTTGGGACACAGGCTGGTTGGCTTGCTGGATCTCTGGACACAGGCTGGCTGGCTTGCTGGCTCTCGGGACACAGGCTAGCTTGCTGGCTCTCGGGACACAGGCTGGCTGGCCCTCAGGACACAGTCTGGTTGGCTTGCTGGCTCTCAGGACAAAGACTGGCTTGCTAGCTCTCGGGACACAGGCTGGCTTGCTGGCTCTCGGGACACAGGCTGGCTTGCTGGCTCTCGGGACACAGGCTGGCTTGCTAGCTCTCAGGACACAGGATAGCTTGCTGGCTCTCGGGACACAGGCTGGCTTGCTCACTCTAAGGACACAGGCTGGCTTGCTGACTCTCGGGACACAGGCTGGCTTGCTCGTTCTCGGGACACAGGCTGGCTTGCTCGTTCTCGGGACAAAGGCTGGCTTGCTGGCTCTCGGGACACAGGCTGGTTGGTTTGCTGGCTCTCGGGACACAGGCTGGCTGGCCTGCTCGCTCTCATGACACAGGCTAGCTTGCTGGCTCTCGGGACACAGGCTGGCTGGCCCTCAGGACACAGTCTGGGTGGCTTCCTGGCTCTCGGGACACAGGCTTGCTGGCTTGCTGGCTCTCGGGTAGGGATGAGCCGAACACCCCCCGGTTCGGTTCGCACCAGAACCTGCGAACGGACCGAAAGTTTGCACGAACGTTAAAACCCCATTGACGTCTATGGGACTCGAACGTTCCAAATCAAAAGTGCTCATTTTAAAGGCTAATTTGCATGGTATTGTCCTAAAAAGGGTTTGGGGACCCGGGTCCTACCCCAGGGGACATGTATCAATGCAAAAAAAACTTTTAAAAACGGCCGTTTTTTCGGGAGCAGTGATTTTAATGATGCTTAAAGTAAAAAAAAAAAAGTGAAATATTCCTTTAAATATCGTACCTGGGGGTGTCTATAGTATACCTGTAAAGTGACGCGTGTTTCCCGTGTTTAGAACAGTCCCTGCACCAAATGTCATTTTTAAAGGAAAAAATCTCATTTAAAACTGCTTGCGGGTTTAATGTAATGTCGGGTCATGGCAATATGGATGAAAATCAGTGAGACAAACGGCATGGGTACCCCCCCAGTCCATTACCAGGCCCTTTGGGTCTTGTATGGATATTAAGGGGAACCCCGCACCCAAATTAAAATAAGGAAAGGTGTGGGGCCACCAGGCCCTATATACTCTGAACAGCAGTATACAGGCGGTGCAAACAAGACAGGGACTATAGGTTTGTTGTTAAGTAGAATCTCTTTGTAATTTTGAACGGGTACATTTTTAACGTGTTTAGCTCCAGCCAAAAAATCTTTTTTAAGCTTTTTGGAAAACATAGGGAAGGGTTATCACCCCTGTGACATTTGATTTGCTGTCTTTCCTCCTCTTCAGAAGATTTCACCTCACTTTTTGTCCCAATGAAAAATGTTTTTTGAAAATTTGGGTTTTTTTGTGGAACAAGGATTGGAAAGCATCAGTGGAAAGGAGCATTTTTTTTTCCCATATTAACTCTTACAGGAGAGAATTTCCCTTCCTAGGGGTAGATTTCATCTCACTTCCTGTTGTCTCCTTCCGTTTGCAAGTAGGAGTCGTTTGTAAGTTAGATGTTTGAAAGTAGGGTCCTGCCCTATATACTCAGCAGAAATGTGGGCCTTAGGTGTTGCTGTGGCCACAACACTGTAAGCCCTCACAGGGCCCTGCTGTGAAATATTAGATCAAGAATTGTAATTACATGCCCCTGTTGAACAGGAGCTGAAAAATTAGGCCTTAGGCACTGGTGCTGGTGCCACAACACTGCAACCCCTCACAGACACTCTAGTTGGAATGCAGGAACGAGCCCTGCTGCAAAGTATTGCATCAAAAATTGTAATTACATGACCTTGTTAGACAGGGGCAAAAAAATTGGGCCTTAGGCACTGGTGCTGGTGCCACAACACTGCAACCCCTCACAGACACTCTAGTTGGAACGCAGGAACGAGCCCTGCTGCAAAGTATTGCATCAAAAATTGTAATTACACGCCCCTGTTAGACAGGAGCAGAAAAATTGGGCCTTGGGCACTGGTGCTGGTGCCACAACACTGCAACCCCTCACAGACACTCTAGTTGGAATGCAGGAACGAACCCTGCTGCAAAGTATTACATCAAAAATTGTAATTACACGCCCCTGTTAAACAGGGGCTGAAAAATTGTGCCTTAGGCATTGGTGGTGGCGCCCAGAACCAAAAATGTTCTTACAAGCTATCAGCGTGATGATTGAGGAGGAAGAGGATAATTACTCAGGGATAGTCACTCAGCATCAGCATAGGCAGTCTTTGAAGGGATCTGAGATTTCAAAAAAAATTATTCGGTTACATCAGCATCAGGTGCTTGGTAGCTGGTGGTGATCCAAGACTGATTCATTTTTATGAAGGTCAGTCGATCGACCGAGTCGGTGGACAGACGCACCCTGTGATCGGTTACCACGCCTCCAGCAGCACTGAATGTGCGTTCCGAAAGAACGCTGGATGCAGGACAGGCCAGTAGCTCAATTGCATACTGTGCAAGCTCTGGCCAGTGATCCATCCTCAAGACCCAGTAACCCAGAGGATTTTCGGTGGGAAAGGTGTCCAAGTCTGATCTTGCCCCTAGGTATTCCTGCACCATGTAAAACAGACGCTGGCGATGGTTTCTGGAACCGATCATACCTTGGGGCTGCGGACCAAAAAATTGTCTGAACGCATCGGTCAGACGGCCACCTTCTCCACCGCTCCTTCTTTGACTGACCGAAGCCTCAGCAACACGTTGTCCAGAAACAGGAGTTTGTAACCTCCCAGTCTCTGGGAACGCGTTGCACAGACCTTTCTGCAAGGCCTCCCGAAGATGTTTCATCCTCTGCTCCCTCTGCGATGGCAAGATAAGGTCCGCAACCTTACCCTTGTAACGTGGATCAAGGAGGGTTGCCAGCCAGTATTGGTCCTTCTCCTTGATACCACGAATACGAGGATCCTTACGCAGGCTTTGCAGGATCAGGGAGGCCATGCAGCGTAGGTTTGCTGAGGCATTCGGTCCGGAGTCCTCTGGGTCACTAAGGACGACATGGTCCGCAGCCACCTCCTCCCAGCCACGTACAAGTCCATGTGTTTCTTGGGACTGATCCCTTAAAGACTGCTGCTGATGCTGAGTGCCAGGCTCCACCTCCATACTGACACAATCTTCCTCCTCCTCCTCCTCCTCCTCGTCCTCTTCCTGTGTGATCGGCGGGCACGCAGGAACACTGTCTGGATAAAGGGGGCCTTGAGAGCTAAGGAAGTCCTCCTCTTCTTGCCTCTGTTCTGCCTCAAGTGCCCTGTCCATTATTCCACGCAGCGTGTGCTCCAACAGGTGGACAAGGGGGACAGTGTCACTGATGCATGCACTGTCACTGCTCACCATCCTCGTGGCCTCCTCAAATGGTGACAGGACAGTGCATGCATCCCTGATCATGGCCCACTGGCGTGGGGAAAAAAAAACAAGCTCCCCTGACCCTGTCCTGGTGCCATAGTCGCACAGGTACTCATTGATGGCCCTCTGCTGCGTGTGCAGCCGCTGCAGCATGGCCAACGTTGAGTTCCACCTGGTGGGCATGTCACAGATTAGGCGGTTCTTGGGCAGGTTAAACTCCTTTTGGAGGTCCATCAGCCGAGCACTGGCATTATATGACCGGCGGAAATGCACACAGACTTTCCTGGCCTGCCTCAGGACATCCTGTAAGCCCGGGTACCTGCCCAAGAACTGCTGCACCACCAAGTTAAGGACGTGAGCCAAACAGGGCACATGGGTCATTTGTCCCTGTCGGAGGGCAGAGAGGAGGTTGGTGCCATTGTCGCAAACCACCATTCCTGCCTTAAGTTGGCGTGGCGTCAACCACCTCTGAACCTGCCCCTGCAGAGCTGACAGAACCTCTGCCCCAGTGTGGCTCCTGTCCCCCAAGCACACCAGCTCAAGCACCGCATGGCATCTTTTGGCCTGCGTACTTGCGTAGCCCCTTGAACGACTACGGAGCACCGCTGGTTCCGAGGAAGAGGCCATGGAGGAAGAAGAAGAGGAGGGGGTGGAGGAGAGAGGTGTGTCACAATCATTAGCATTTTGGAGGCGTGGTGGCGGAACAACCTCCAACACTACTGCACCTTGTCCTGCATCCTTCCCAGCTGCCAGCAGAGTCACCCAATGCGCCGTGAAACTTAGGTAACGTCCCTGTCCATGCCTGCTGGACCATGAGTCAGCGGTAATATGCACCTTACCGCTGACCGCCCTGTCCAGCGAGGCATGGACATTGCCTTCCACATGCCGGTAGAGAGCCGGAATCGCCTTCCGTGAGAAAAAGTGGCGTTTGGGTACCTGCCACTGAGGAACCGCACATTCCACAAACTCACGGAAGGGGGCAGAGTCTACCAACTGAAAAGGCAGCAGTTGAAGTGCCAGCAATTTTGCCAAGATAGCATTCAACCGCTGGGCATGTGGATGGCTGGGAGCAAACTTCTTTCGGCGGTGCAGCAGCTGGGGCAGGGAAATTTGCCTGGTACAATCTGACGTCGGTGTACCAAAAGCAGATTGCCCACAAGTACTTGGCTGTGACACACCTAATTCTACACCTTCATTCCTCTCACTGCAGGTCTCAGAGAGGACTGAAGGTCTAGTGGGGTTGGAAATCTCAGCTGATGAGGAGCAAGGAGAGGTCCTCTTTGTTCTTTGGTGTGGGTCTTTTAGATGCGCTTGCCAACGAACTGCATGGCAGGTCAACATATGTCTGGTCAAGCATGTGGTACCCAAGCGGGAGATGTTTTGGCCACGTGAGATACGCTTGAGACATATGTTGCAAATAGCAGCGGTGCGATCTGATGCACTCGTCTCAAAAAAGGCCCACACCAAAGAACTTTTTGAATAACGCGCAGAGACTGCAGCTCCCTGCACATGTGATGCAGTCAATGTGCTGCCCTTAGGCTGGCCCATGGAGGGCATCCTGCCTCGTTGGTGATGTGCCGCCTCCTCCTCCTCCTCCTCCTCCTCTCTCCTATCAGGCACCCACGTTGAGTCAGTGACCTCATCATCCCCTCCCTCCTCATCACTGGAGCAAACCTGGCAGTATGCTGCAGCAGGGGGAGCATGACTGCCAGATTGCTGTCCTTCTTGGGCACCCCCTCTGTCCGTGCTCATGTTACTGCCTTCATCGAGCTCAGTATCATCATCAGAGCCTTCCAAACGCTGGGCATCCTCCTGGAGCATGTACCCAACACTGTGGTCAAACAGTTCGAGGGACTCCTCAGGAGGACATGGTGGAGCTAGGGAAGGAGTCACTGTTGACATTGAGCCGAGGGAAGAGGCCGCTGCTTTGCCAGACAAAGCACCCTGGGCATGGGTGAGAGAGGATGAGGAGGATGAGGACGGCTTGGTCATCCACTCGACCAAGTCTTCCGCATGTTGCGGCTCAACACGGACAGCTGTCGAAAAAAAGGCCAAGCGTGTCCCATGGCCACGTGCTGATGAGGATGCACCGTCTCCACGACCAGCACTAGACACAGAGCCTGCTTGCCCTCTCTTATTGGCTTGTGACTGTCTGCCTCTCCTTCTTGGCCTTCCAGACATACTAATGGCCTGTAGCTGCACTAAGCTGGGATATATATATATATATATATATATATATATATATATATATATATATATATATATATATATATATATACTGCAGCTAGCAAAATCAACTGCCTGCCTGTAGTATGAGAACACCACCAACCTTCTACAGGTAGCTTTAGCTGAACACTGTGAGGTGGACGCACCCCACTAACTTGTAGGTTTAGCTGAACACTGTGAGCAGGATGCACTGCACTAACTGTAAATAGTCTAGCTGCCTGACCGTGGTACTAATAGGATCAAAAGAACACCAGTAATTTTCTTTAGGTAGCTTTATATACTGTAACAAGACAAGCCTGCCTGTCAGTAGGAAGATAACAGGAACGGATCTAGCTGAACACTGTGAGCAGGACGCACTGCACTAAATGTAAATAGTCTAGCTGCCTGACCGTGGTACTAATAGGATCAAAAGAACACCAGTAATTTTCTTTAGGTAGCTGTTAATACTGTAACAAGACAAGCCTGCCTGTCAGTAGGAAGATAACAGGAACGGATCTAGCTGAACACTGTGAGCAGGACGCACTGCACTAAATGTAAATAGTCTAGAAGATAACAGGAACGGATCTAGCTAAACTGAATACAGTGTATATATATATATGCAACACCTGGGATGCATATATATACACAATACACTGTAAGTGCAGCTAACTGACTGACTGTTCTGCCTAATCTATCTAACTCAAATCAAACACTGTCTCTCTGTCTATCTCTTTCAACGCCGGAACACACACTACACAGGGCCGCCGTGCAGGCGGCCTTATATAGTGTGGGACGTGTACTAAATCCCCTGAGCCATAATTGGCCAAAGCCTCCTTGGCTTTGGCCAATTACGGCTCTCTGTTCAGGCGGCGCTGTGATTGGCCAAGCATGCGGGTCATAGTGCATGCTTGGCCAATCATCAGCAAGCAATGCACTGCGATGCCGCAGTGAATTATGGGCCGTGACGCGCCACACGAATTTGGCGCGAACGGCCCATATCGTTCGCAATTCGGCGAACGACCGGACAGCCGATGTTCGAGTCGAACATGGGTTCAACTCGAACACGAAGCTCATCCCTACTCTCGGGGAACAGGCTAACTTGTTCGCTCTCGGGACACAGGCTGGCTTGCTGGCTCTCGGGACACAGGCTGACTGGCTGGCTCTCGGGACAAAGGCTCGCTTGCTCACTCTCGGGACACAGGCTGGCTTGCTCGCTCTCGGGACACAGGCTGGCTTGCTGGCTCTCGGGACACAGGCTGGCTTGCTGGCTCTCGGGACACAGGCTGGCTTGCTCGTTCTTGGGACACAGGCTGGCTTGCTCGTTCTTGGGACACAGGCTGGCTTGCTCGTTCTTGGGACAAAGGCTGGCTTGCTGGCTCTCGGGACACAGGCTGGCTTGCTGGCTCTCGGGACACAGGCTGGCTTGCTCGTTCTTGGGACAAAGGCTGGCTGGCTGGCTCTCGGGGCACAGGCTGGCTTGCTCGTTCTTGGGACACAGGCTGGCTTGCTCGTTCTTGGGACACAGGCTGGCAGGCTTGCTGGCTCTCGGGACACAGGCTGGCTTGCTGGCTCTCGGGACACAGGCTGGCTTGCTGGCTCTCGGGACACAGGCTGGCTTGCTGGCTCTCGGGACACAGGCTGGCTTGCTGGCTCTCGGGACACAGGCTGGCTTGCTCGTTCTCGGGACAAAGGCTAGCTTGCTCGCTCTCGGGACACAGGCTGGCTTGCTGGCTCTCGGGACAAAGGCTCGCTTGCTGGCTCTCGGGACACAGGCTGGCTTGCTGGCTCTCGGGACACAGGCTAGCTTGCTCGCTCTCGGGACACAGGCTGGCTTGCTGGCTCTCGGGACACAGGCTGGCTTGCTGGCTCTCGGGACACAGGCTGGCTTGCTGGCTCTCGGGACACAGGCTGGCTTGCTGGCTCTCGGGACACAGGCTGGCTTGCTGCCTCTCGGGACACAGGCTGGCTTGCTCGTTCTTGGGACAAAGGCTGGCTTGCTGCCTCTCGGGACACAGGCTAGCTTGCTCGCTCTCGGGACACAGGCTGGCTTGCTGCCTCTTGGGACACAGGCTGGCTTGCTCGTTCTCGGGACAAAGGCTGGCTTGTTTGCTCTCGGGACACAGGCTGGCTTGCTGCCTCTTGGGACACAGGCTGGCTTGCTCGTTCTCGGGACAAAGGCTGGCTTGTTTGCTCTCGGGACACAGGCTGGCTTGTTTGCTCTCGGGACACAGGCTGGCTTGCTGGCTCTCGGGACACACATTGGCTGTTCCCAGGACACAGATTAGCACATTGGGTGGAGAAGTTGGATCCTCTCCAGATAGTACAGTAGATGTAATGTGTAGAACTGGTTGTGGAATGTGGTGTCTGGCAGGGTGTGCCGTGTACAGATGTGTGGAGAGTTTGTACACTTACTATCCCAGTCCTGTGTGCTGAGCTCTGTATATTATTATTATTTAGGGTACTTATATAGCGCTGTCAATTTACGCAGCGCTTTTACATATACATTGTACATTCACATTGGTCTCTGCCCTCCAGGAGCTTACAATCTAAGGTCCCTAACTCACATTCATATACTGTATACAATGTGTATGGTGTCACCCACTCTCGGACTCACCAACACGCAGGCATCGAGTGTCAGCTGTGCGGACCACCACGCCTCGTTCTACCTGGGGATGGCGGTGCAGGGGAGGGGGGGTCCCGGTGCAGATCAGTTAAAAAGTTTTCTGAGTTAAAGTTTCTTCTTCCTGTATGAGAGAGAAGAGGAGCCAATCAGATGGAAGTGTCAGCAAAACCTCCGACTACGACACGCCAATTAACCCTTCCACTGCTGGAGGAGTGTCAAACATCGCTCTGCCCCCCCAGGATTAACCCTTCCATTGCTGGTGGAGTGTCACATCGCTCTGCCTCCCCCAGGATTAACCCTTCCATTGCTGGTGGAGTGTCACATCGCTCTGCCTCCCCCAGGATTAACCCTTCCATTGCTGGTGGAGTGTCACATCGCTCTGCCTCCCCCAGGATTAACCCTTCCACTGCTGGTGGAGTGTCACACATCGCTCTGCCTCCCCCCAGGATTAACCCTTCCACTGCTAGAGGAGTTACACATCGCTCAGCCCCCCCTTTTCCCGATTAACCCTTCCACTGCTGGAGGAGTGTCACATCGCTCAGCCCCCCCAGGATTAACCCTACCACTGCTGGAGGAGTGTCACATCGCTCAGCCCCCCCCCCCCCCGGATTAACCCTACCACTGCTGGAGGAGTGTCACACATCGCTCTGCCCCCCCAGGAGTGACCCTTCCACTGCTGGAGGAGTGTCACATTGCTCTGCCCCCCCCCCAGGATTAACCCTTCCACCACTGGCAGTGTCACACATCACTCTGCCCCCCCTCCAGGATTAATCCTTCCACTGCTGGAGGAGTGTCCCATCGCTCTGCGCCCCCCCCCCCCAGGATTAACCCTTCCATTGCTGCTGGAGTGTCACACATTGCCCTTCCCCCCCAGGATTAATCCTTCCACTGCTGGAGGAGTGTCAGACATCGCTCTGCCCCCCCCCCAGGATTAACCCTTCCACTGCTGGAGAAGTGTCAGACATCGCTCTGCCCCCTAGGATTAACCCTACCACTGTTGGAGGAGTGTCACATTGCTCTGGACCCCCCCCCCCCCCCAGGATTAACCCTTCCACCACTGGCAGTGTCACATATCACTCTGCCCCCCCCCAGGATTAATCCTTCCACTGCTAGAGGAGTGTCCCATCGCTCTGCCCCCCCCCCCCCCGGATTAACCCTTCCATTGCTGGTGGAGTGTCATACATTGCCCTCCCCTCCCCCCAGGATTAATCCTTCCACTGCTGGAGGAGTGTCACATTGCTCTGGAAACCCCCCCCCCCCCCCCCCCCAGGATTAACCCTTCCATTGCTGGAGAAGTGTCACACAGTTTTCTGAGTTAAAGTTTCTTCTTCCTGTATGAGAGAGAAGAGGAGCCAATCAGAGGGAAGTGTCAGCAAAACCTCCGACTACGACACACTGATTAACCCTTCCATTGCTGGAGGAGTGTCACATTGCTCTGGACCCCCCCCCCCCCCCCCCAGGATTAACCCTTCCACCACTGGCAGTGTCACACATCACTCTGCCTCTCCCCCCCCCCCCCAGAATTAATCCTTCCACTGCTGGAGGAGTGTCCCATCGCTCTGCCCCCCCAGGATTAACCCTTCCATTGCTGCTGGAGTGTCACACATTGCCCTTCCCCCGCAGGATTAACCCTTCCACTGCTGGAGGAGTGTCACACATCGCTCTGCCCCCCCAGGATTTACCCTTCCTCTGCTGGAGATGTGTCAGACATCGCTCTGCCCCCCTAGGATTAACCCTTCCATTGCTGGTGGAGTGTCACACATTGCCCTTCCCCCCCCCAGGATTAACCCTTCCACTGCTGGAGGAGTGTCACATTGCTCTCAAAACCCCCCAGGATTGACTCTTCCACTGCTGGAGGAGTGTCGCACATCGCTCTGCCCCCCCAAGATTAACCCTTCCACTGCTGTAGAAGTGTCAGACATCGCTCTGCCCCCCAGGATTAACCCTTCCACTGCTGGAGGAGTGTCACACAGTTTTCTGAGTTAAAGTTTCTTCTTCCTGTATGAGAGAGAAGAGGAGCCAATCAGAGGGAAGTGTCAGCAAAACCTCCGACTACGACACGCCGATTAACCCTTCCACTGCTGGAGGAGTGTCACACATCGCTCTGCCCCCCCAGGATTAACCCTTCCACTGCTGGAGGAGTGTCACATTGCTCTGCCCCCCCCCCCCCCCCCAGAATTAATCCTTCCACTGCTGGAGGAGTGTCCCATCGCTCTGCCCCCCCCCCCCAGGATTAACCCTTCCATTGCTGCTGGAGTGTCACACATTGCCCTCCCCCCCCAGGATTAACCCTTCCACTGCTAGAGGAGTGTCACACATCGCTCTGCCCCCCCCAGGATTTACCCTTCCTCTTCTGGAGATGTGTCCTTCGCTCTGCCCCCCTAGGATTGACCCTACCACTGCTGGAGGAGTGTCACATTGCTCTGGACCCCCCCCCCAGGATTAACCCTTCCACCACTGGCAGTGTCACACATCGCTCTGCCCCCCCCCCCCCCCCCCAGGATTAACCCTTCCACTGCTAGAGGAGTGTCACACATCGCTCTGCCCCCCCCCAGGATTAACCCTTCCATTGCTGGTGGAGTGTCACACATTGCCCTCCCCTCCCCCCAGGATTAACCCTTCCATTGCTGGAGGAGTGTCACACATCGCTCTGCCCCCTCCAGGATTAACCCTTCCACTGCTGGAGGAGTGTCACATTGCTCTGGAAATCCCCCCAAGATTAACCCTTCCACTGCTGGAGGAGTGTCACACATCGCTCTGCCCCACCCAGAATTAACCTTTCTACTGCTGGAGAAGTGTCACACATCGCTCTGCCCCCCCAGGATTAACCCTACCACTGCTGGAGAAGTGTCAGACATCGCTCTGCCCCACCCAGAATTAACCTTTCTACTGCTGGAGAAGTGTCACACATCGCTCTGCCCCCCCAGGATTAACCCTACCACTGCTGGAGGAGTGTCACACATCGCTCTGCCCCCCCAGGATTAACCCTACCACTGCTGGAGAAGTGTCAAACATCGCTCTGCCCCCCTAGGATTAACCCTACCACTGCTGGAGGAGTGTCACACATTGCTCTGCCCCCCCTCCCCCCAGGATTAACCCTTCCACCACCGGCAGAGTGTCAAACATCACTCTGCACCCCCACAAGGATTAACCCTTCCACTGCTGGAGGAATGTCGCACATTGCTCTGCCCCACCCAGGATTAACCCTTCCATTGCTGGCAGAGTGTCACACATCACTCTGCCCCCCAGGATTAACCCTTCCACTGCTGGAGGAGTCGCACATCGCTCGCCCCCCCCCCCCCCCAGGATTAACCCTTCCACTGCTGGAGGAGTGTCACACATCACTCTGCCCCCCCCCCCCCCCAGGATTAAGCCTTTCACTGCTGGAGGAGTGTCACACATCCCTCTGCCCCCCCCCCCCCCCAGAATTAACCCTTCCACTGCTGGAGGAGTGTCACATTGCTCTGCCCCCGCCAGGATTAACCTTTCTGCTGCTGGAGGAGTGTCACACATCACTCTGCACCCCCAGGATTAACCCCACCACTGCCGGAGGAGTGTCACATTGCTCTGCCCCCCCCCCCCCCCAGAAAATCACTTTGCCCTTTGCCCAGATTAACCACGTCATTGCCCCCTTACTGCCCCAAAGAGTCACACATGTTTAGAGTCTACCTTCCAAGGTTAACCCTTCCATTGCCCCATCACTGCTGCACAAGAGTCACACATCACACTGCCCTCCGGATTAACCCTTCCATGGCCCCATTACTGCCCCAAAGAGTTGCTTATCTCCTGAGTCTGCCCTCCAGGGTTAACCCTTCCATTGCCCTAAGCAGATAGATGAGATCAGGCCTGCGATTTCAAACATCGGAGGGGGTGGCAGACTAAATCTGTAGCTGCAAGAAGTTACATGCAATGATCTCTGCGGTAGGTGGTGTCAGCGATCATACAAGCAGGAGACACTCTGATTGGCTGTTTTTCTGGTCTGAACAGCGAAGGGTTGGTGCATATGCTAGCACATGGGAAAAAATGCAGCAACTCCTGTAAAATCCTGAAGGTGTAAAAGCACAACATCATTAAAGATACATAGGAAAAAAAAATAGGAACAGGCCAATTAAAAGATGATTTATAAACAAGAGAGACAGTGCAGCATCAATGTGTACCCACATGGGGATACATAGGGGTTCCACACACCCCCTGTGTGCAGGCAGTTTGTGATCCATGTGGGTGCACGGCCCCCGAACCCAGACAATGTGAGTTCAGGGACATCATCCTGAACCTGTATGGATGTCAGGTCAGGAGCAGCAGCTCTATTTGTGCAGCTGCTGTGTCTAGGGTTGCCACCTGTCCGGGATTCACCCGGACAGTTTGGGTTTTGAATCGTGTGACCGGGTTTCAGGCGGCTGAAACCCGGACCAATATTCATAATGGAACCCAGACACAATATTCATAATGGAAACCCGGACACAATATTATAAAGGAAACCCAGACATAATATTCATAATGGAAACCCGGACACAATATTTATAATGGAAACCCGGACACAATATTTATAATGGAAACCCGGACACAATATTCATTATGGACTGCGGCTCCCCAAGTAACCGAGTACCACAACCGCCGAGTGCATAGGGGTGTGCACAGGACCCATCCCCATACATAGACAGGAGAGGAGAGAAGGCTTGATCTGCTCCCCCTCCTCCCACCCCTACAACTCTGTCTGCCCATGCACACTCTCCAATCCCCGGTGTTCCGGTCGTCTGGAAAGGGATGTGTGGGCTGGAAATCTGAAGTTCAGAAACCGGCAGATACATTGTGGATGAACGTCGATACCTGAGCCCCCATCCTTGGGTGAGTGAGCTCACCATCCAATGTCTGAAGACCCCACCCTCCCTTCTCTCTCTTGCCTCCGAGCGAGTGAATACACTAAGGTAAGAGGGACTCAGATGTAAGGGATGCCCTGTGAACCCTGATTTAAGGGGGTATTTGGGAACCTTAATTTAAGGGGAAATGCTGGGAACTCTAAATGTAAGTGGGAGGTTTGGTGAGCAGAGCCCCCCCCCCCCCCCCCCCACATAGGAGTTCCCCAGCATTCACCCTTAAAAAAAAATTAGCTGTGATCCGCTAAAGTGTTCAGGTTTGGCTTGAAGTAAAGGTGGCAACCCTATCTGAGATGAATGGGACGGCCTGCACAGTAGGGGGGGGGGCATGCAACACCCGTGCATCTCTCTGCAGGTAAACATTAGGGGGGCTTCTCCCCACTAATCCTGCATGTAGATTAGGGGGCATGCAGGGC
>JBBDGP010004880.1:0-45726 GCA_037952835.1 Lithobates septentrionalis | reverse complement strand
AAAATGGCATTGGGTCCCCCACACCAAATTTTTTCTTTTTTAATGCTCCTTTAGAAAAATATATATTTTTAATATGTTTTGTATTGATACTGATATTGATGATGTATTTATATATATATATAAAAATTTTCAATGCCATTTTCATTCATGTTTTTTTTTTGCCAACAATGCCTTGCAGCCAGGAAAATCTATTTACATGTCTTTAAAAAAGAAAAAAAAAAAAAGTACAGATTTGCCACTTTACAGGCACATTAAGGGGACCCCCCCCAGGCACGATATTTAAAGGGTTTTTTCATTTTTATTGTTTCACTTTAAGCATCATTAAAATCACTACTCCTGAAAAAAACAATACATTAAAAAAAAAAAAAATGTCCCCCATGTCAGTACCCGGCACCCAGACCCTTTTTATGGCCAATAACGTGCATATAAGCCTTCAAAATGGGGACTTTTGATTTTTCCCAAGTTCGGGTCCCATAGACTCTAATAGAGATCGTGGCTCGGGTCCAAACTTGTTCGGGGTTCTGGTGTGAACCAAACCGGAGGTTTGTTCGGCTAAGTGCTAGCTATTTGCTTCCTCCACCATCAGTAATTTCTGTCCTCTCTCATGTATGGATATGATTCTTCAGCCTGGCATCAATCAGTGAACTGCTGAGTATTATATAAAAAGAACACATCCCCAAGCATCCTTTAAAACATATATCCCTGCTGGTCAGATCCCTGACCCTGGGTGGTGCAGATTTTAGCTGTGCAACCTGCTAATCAGTTGCTTGAAAAACACACTAATATTATTATGTAATCAAGCAACTGATCAGCAGATTGCACAGCGAGATTGCCCAGCAGAAATGCACGTGTAAAAGGATTCTGGGGATGTTCTTTCATATGCCAGCAGGAACACCCAGTGGTGACATCACTGGCCATCAAAAGAGAGATCATGAAATCAAAAAATATTTGATTAATAAATATTAAGTGCATGTTGATGAAAAGGAAAGGGGTGGGGGTGGGGGGTTAGGGAGGGGAAGGTATTATAAGCAGGCAATATACTTCAGCTTTAAATGGGACTTCCGCATTATTCAACCCACTTGATCTATTCCCCTTTGCTCCTCCCCGGCAGGGGAGGGGGTGGAGGAGCTGGGCTGGCACAAACATAAATTAGACACTCCCAAAAGGGGAGGGGACTGTAATGCCCAAATGAAGGAGCTGGGCTGGCTCAGACAAAAATTAGACACTCCAGAAGGGGATGGGACTGTAATGCCCATTTGGAGGAGATGGGTCGGCACAGACAGAAATTATACACTCCCAGAAGGGGAGGGGACTGTAATGCCCATATGCTGCACATATGTGTCCATGGATGGCTGAGGTTTCTGTGCTCCCAGCACAGTAACCGATCTGTCGAAGACATCTTATGGTCTGTGGTGATGATCAGGTGTTGGTGGGATGGGTTCCTGATCATGTGACCACTGAGACAGCCAATAACAGTGGCCAGGTGTTCGGACAGTCCCCCCCCCCCCCCCCCCCAGACATAAAGACTAATTTAAAGGGACATTGGGGCTGGGTGGGTAGGACTGCTCTGTGCTTTTACCAGCAATTCTCGGTGACAGGGTCTCTTTAAATAGTAAGCAGCTCTGTATTCCAGGTTAGTACAATGGATCTCCCACTTACCTGCTGTGTGGTTAAATCCCATTGTGCATTGCAGAATTCTTCCTTGTCCTCTGTGAACACGGGAACATCGTATTCCTGGGCAGTAGGGGGCGCCGCGCGCAGCTCAATCACCTTGAGGTGCATGGTGTTACTTTCATCTATGGGATGAGAACATACAGCCATGAACACTTACCCACGTGGCCAGTGCTGGGACACCGTCACCTAGAGCCCGGGGCGAACGTGCAAAATTGTGTCCCCCCCCCCAAGATGTATAGTTATGTGTCAGCAAAAATTCCCCCCCCCCCCCCCCCCCCCCCCCCGTTAAAAAAAAACTGA
Source organism: Lithobates septentrionalis (assembly GCA_037952835.1). NCBI lineage: Eukaryota > Metazoa > Chordata > Amphibia > Anura > Ranidae > Lithobates > Lithobates septentrionalis. The sequence continues at coordinate 43,752 of JBBDGP010004880.1, read as the reverse complement.
GCACTAATCAGCTGCGGCCCGGCACGAGACCCAACAAATGACACTAATAATACCTATGGGCAGCGAGCACTCCCCGGTGGTGTTCAGCTCCTTCCGCAGGTAGGTCATTATGGGCACCAACCTCTGCTTGCTGTCCTCGTTGGAGATAAATCCAGACTCCAGCTGAAAGACAAGAAAAGAGGATCGAAGGAACAGATTATTCAAGGCCGATGACCATGGACCTGATATCCCCTCTAGATCACCAACCAGAGAAAACATTTTATAAACGGCAACAGGGACAGAGCCGCGCGACAGGGAACAGGGACAGAGCCCCACGACAGGGACAGAGCCACGCATCAGGGAACAGGGACAGAGCCCCACGACAGGGACAGAGCCACGCAACAGGGAACAACAGGGACAGAGCCACGCAACAGGGAACAACAGGGACAGAGCCGCGCAACAGGCACAGAGCCACCCAACAGGGAACAACAGGGACAGAGCCGCGCAACAGGCACAGAGCCACCCAACAGGGAACAACAGGGACAGAGCCGTCCAACAGGGACAGAGCCGCACCAACAGGGAACAACAGGGACAGAGCCGCCCAACAAGGACAGAGCCGCCCCAACAGGGAACAACAGGAAAGGAGCTGTCCCAACATTGAACAACAGGGACAGAGCCGCCCCAACAGGGAACAACAGGGACAGAGCCGCCCCAACAGGGAACAACAGGGACAGAGCCGCCCCAACAGGGAACAACAGGGACAGAGCCGCCCCAACAGGGAACAACAGGGACAGAGCCGCCCCAACAGGGAACAACAGGGACAGAGCCGCCTCAACAGGGAACAACAGGGACAGAGCCGCCCCAACAGGGAACAACAGGGACAGAGCCGCCCCAACAGGGAACAACAGGGACAGAGCCGCCCCAACAGGGACAGAGCCGACCAAACAGGGAACAACAGGGAAGGAGCTGCCCAAAAGGGAACAACAGGGACAGAGCCGCCCGAGCCGCCCTAACAGGGAGCAACAGGGACAGAGCCGCCCAACAGGGAGCAACAGGGACAGAGCCGCCCAACAGGGAGCAACAGGGACAGAGCCGCCCAACAGGGAGCAACAGGGACAGAGCCGCCCAACAGGGAGCAACAGGGACAGAGCCGCCCAACAGGGAGCAACAGGGACAGAGCCGCCCAACAGGGAGCAACAGGGACAGAGCCGCCCAACAGGGAATAACAGGGACAGAGCCGCCCAACAGGGAACAACAGGGACAGAGCCGCCCCAACAGGGACAGAGCTGCCCAACAGGGACAGAGCCGCCCAACAGGGACAGAGCCGCCCCAACAGGGACAGAGCCGCCCCAACAGGGACAGAGCCGCCCCAACAGGGAACAACAGGGACAGAGCCGCCCAACAGGGACAGGGCCGCCCCAACAGGGAACAACAGGGACAGAGCCACCCAACAGGGAACAACAGGGACAGAGCCGCGCAACAGGCACAGAGCCATCCAACAGGGAACAACAGGGACAGAGCCGCCCCAACAGGGAACAACAGGGACAGAGCCGCCCAACAGGGACAGAGCCGCCCCAACAGGGAACAACAGGGAAGGAGCCGCCCAACAGGGAACAACAGGGACAGAGCCGCCCCAACAGGAACAGAGCCGCCCCAACAGGGAACAACAGGGAAAGAGCCGCCCCAATAGGGAACAACAGGGACAGAGCCGCCCCAACAGGGAACAACAGGGACAGAGCCGCCCCAACAGGGAACAACAGGGACAGAGCCGCCCCAACAGGGAACAACAGGGACAGAGCCGCCCCAACAGGGAACAACAGGGACAGAGCCGCCCCAACAGGGAACAACAGGGACAGAGCCGCCCCAACAGGGAACAACAGGGACAGAGCCGCCCCAACAGGGAACAACAGGGACAGAGCCGCCCCAACAGGGAACAACAGGACAGAGCCGCCCCAACAGGGAACAACAGGGGCAGAGCCGCCCCAACAGGGAACAACAGGGGCAGAGCCGCCCCAACAGGGAACAACAGGGACAGAGCCGCCCCAACAGGGAACAACAGGGACAGAGTCGCCCAACAGGGAACAACAGGGACAGAGTCGCCCAACAGGGAACAACAGGGACAGTGCCGTCCCAACAGGGAACAACAGGGACAGAGCCGCCCAACAGGGAACAACAGGGACAGAGCCGTCCAACAGGGACAGAGCCGCACCAACAGGGACAGAGCCGCACCAACAGGGAACAACAGGGACAGAGCCGCCCAACAGGGACAGAGCCGCCCCAACAGGGAACAACAGGGAAGGAGCTGCCCAACAGGGAACAACAGGGACAGAGCCGCCACAACAGGGACAGAGCCGCCCCAACAGGGAACAACAGGGAAGGAGCTGCCCAACAGGAAACAAAAGGGACAGAGCCGCCCCGAGCCGCCCTAACAGGGAACAACAGGGACAGAGCCGCCCAACAGGGAGCAACAGGGACAGAGCCGCCCAACAGGGAGCAACAGGGACAGAGCCGCCCAACAGGGAGCAACAGGGACAGAGCCGCCCAACAGGGAACAACAGGGACAGAGCCGCCCAACAGGGAACAACAGGGACAGAGCCGCCCAACAGGGACAGAGTCGCCCCAACAGAGACAGAGCCGCCCCAACAGGGACAGAGCCACCCCAACAGGGACAGAGCCACCCCAACAGGGACAGAGCCACCCCAACAGGGACAGAGCCGCCCCAACAGGGAACAACAGGGACAGAGCCGCCCAACAGGGACAGAGCCGCCCCAACAGGGAACAAGCCGCCCAACAGGGAACAACAGGGACAGAGCCGCCCCAACAGGAACAGAGCCGCCCCAACAGGGAACAACAGGGAAAGAGTCGCCCCAACAGGGAACAACAGGGACAGAGCCGCCCCAACAGGGAACAACAGGGACAGAGTCGCCCAACAGGGAACAACAGGGACAGAGCCGCCCCAACAAGGAACAACAGGGACAGAGCCGCTCCAACAGGGACAGAGTCGCCCAACAGGGAACAACAGGGACAGAGCCGCCCAACAGGGAACAACAGGGACAAAGCCGCACAACAGGGACAGAGCCGCGCAATAGGGAACAACAGGGACAGAGCCGCCCCAACAGGGAACAACAGGGACAGAGCCGCCCCAACAGGGACAGAGCCGCCCCAACAGGGAACAACAGGGACAGAGCCGCCCCAACAGGGAACAACAGGGACAGAGCCGCCCCAACAGGGAACAACAGGGACAGAGCCGCCCCAACAGGGAACAACAGGGACAGAGCCGCCCCAACAGGGAACAACAGGGACAGAGCCGCCCCAACAGGGAACAACAGGGACAGAGTCGCCCAACAGGGAACAACAGGGACAGAGTCGCCCAACAGGGAACAACAGGGACAGAGCCGCCCCAACAGGGAACAACAGGGACAGAGCCACGCAACAGGCACAGAGCCACCCAACAGGGAACAACAGGGACAGAGCCGTCCAACAGGGACAGAGCCGTCCAACAGGGACAGAGCCGCACCAACAGGGAACAACAGGGACAGAGCCACCCAACAGAGACAGAGCCGCCCCAACAGGGAACAACAGGGAAGGAGCTGCCCAACAGGGAACAACGGGGACAGAGCTGCCCCAACAGGGAACAACAGGGACAGAGCCGCCCCAACAGGGAACAACAGGGACAGAGCCGCCCCAACAGGGAACAACAGGGAAGGAGCTGCCCAACAGGGAACAACAGGGACAGAGCCGCCCCGAGCCGCCCTAACAGGGAACAACAGGGACAGAGCCGCCCAATAGGGAGCAACAGGGACAGAGCCGCCCAATAGGGAGCAACAGGGACAGAGCCGCCCAACAGGGAACAACAGGGACAGAGCCGCCCAACAGGGAACAACAGGGACAGAGCCGCCCAACAGGGACAGAGTCGCCCCAACAGAGACAGCCGCCCCAACAGGGACAGAGCCACCCCAACAGGGACAGAGTCGCCCCAACAGGGAACAACAGGGACAGAGCCGCCCAACAGGGACAGAGCCGCCCCAACAGGGAACAAGCCGCCCAACAGGGAACAACAGGGACAGAGCCGCCCCAACAGGAACAGAGCCGCCCCAACAGGGAAAGAGTCGCCCCAACAGGGAACAACAGGGACAGAGCCGCCCCAACAGGGAACAACAGGGACAGAGTCGCCCAACAGGGAACAACAGGGACAGAGCCGCCCCAACAGGGAACAACAGGGACAGAGCCGCTCCAACAGGGAACAACAGGGACAGAGTCGCCCAACAGGGAACAACAGGGACAGAGCCGCCCAACAGGGAACAACAGGGACAAAGCCGCACAACAGGGACAGAGCCGCGCAACATGGACAGAGCTTCTTCCATGCAGCGAGGTCTGCCACACATCTAAACATGTGGCCATAGAAAGATACAAAATAACTTTTATCTTTCGTTCCTCTGCAGTCCAAAGAGATGAGCTTCTGTCCGCATACCATTTAATGAGCTTCTTCCCCTTCACCATTGTTTTCCTGACCATTTTTTTTGCAGATTTCTTTATTTTTCTCTTAGCATTTAAACAGGGAACAACAGGGACAGAGTCGCCCAACAGGGAACAACAGGGACAGAGCTGCCCCCACAGGGAACAACAGGGACAGAGCCGCCCAACAGGGAACAACAGGGACAAAGCCGCACAACAGGGACAGAGCCGCGCAATAGGGAACAACAGGGACAGAGCCGCCCCAACAGGGAACAACAGGGACAGAGCCGCCCAACAGGGACAGAGCCGCCCCAACAGGGAACAACAGGGACAGATCCGCCCCAACAGGGAACAACAGGGACAGAGCCGCCCCAACAGGGAACAACAGGGACAGAGCCGCCCCAACAGGGAACAACAGGGACAGAGCCGCCCCAACAGGGAACAACAGGGACAGAGCCGCCCCAACAGGGAACAACAGGGACAGAGCCGCCCCCACAGGGAACAACAGGGACAGAGCCGCCCAACAGGGAACAACAGGGACAAAGCCGCACAACAGGGACAGAGCCGCGCAATAGGGAACAACAGGGACAGAGCCGCCCCAACAGGGAACAACAGGGACAGAGCCGCCCAACAGGGACAGAGCCGCCCCAACAGGGAACAACAGGGACAGAGCCGCCCCAACAGGGAACAACAGGGACAGAGCCGCCCCAACAGGGAACAACAGGGACAGAGCCGCCCCAACAGGGAACAACAGGGACAGAGCCGCCCCAACAGGGAACAACAGGGACAGAGCCGCCCCAACAGGGAACAACAGGGACAGAGCCGCCCCAACAGGGAACAACAGGGAAGGAGCTGCCCAACAGGGAACAACAGGGACAGAGCCGCCCAATAGGGAGCAACAGGGACAGAGCCGCCCAATAGGGAGCAACAGGGACAGAGCCGCCCAACAGGGAGCAACAGGGACAGAGCCGCCCAACAGGGAGCAACAGGGACAGAGCCGCCCAACAGGGAACAACAGGGACAGAGCCGCCCAACAGGGAACAACAGGGACAGAGCCGCCCAACAGGGACAGAGTCGCCCCAACAGAGACAGCCGCCCCAACAGGGACAGAGCCACCCCAACAGGGACAGAGTCGCCCCAACAGGGAACAACAGGGACAGAGCCGCCCAACAGGGACAGAGCCGCCCCAACAGGGAACAAGCCGCCCAACAGGGAACAACAGGGACAGAGCCGCCCCAACAGGAACAGAGCCGCCCCAACAGGAACAGAGCCGCCCCAACAGGGAACAACAGGGAAAGAGTCGCCCCAACAGGGAACAACAGGGACAGAGCCGCCCCAACAGGGAACAACAGGGACAGAGTCGCCCAACAGGGAACAACAGGGACAGAGCCGCCCCAACAGGGAACAACAGGGACAGAGCCGCTCCAACAGGGAACAACAGGGACAGAGTCGCCCAACAGGGAACAACAGGGACAGAGCCGCCCCAACAGGGAACAACAGGGACAGAGCCACGCAACAGGCACAGAGCCACCCAACAGGGAACAACAGGGACAGAGCCGTCCAACAGGGACAGAGCCGTCCAACAGGGACAGAGCCGCACCAACAGGGAACAACAGGGACAGAGCCACCCAACAGGGACAGAGCCGCCCCAACAGGGAACAACAGGGAAGGAGCTGCCCAACAGGGAACAACAGGGAAGGAGCTGCCCAACAGGGAACAACAGGGACAGAGCTGCCCCAACAGGGAACAACAGGGACAGAGCCGCCCCAACAGGGAACAACAGGGACAGAGCCGCCCCAACAGGGAACAACAGGGAAGGAGCTGCCCAACAGCGAACAACAGGGACAGAGCCGCCCCGAGCCGCCCTAACAGGGAACAACAGGGACAGAGCCGCCCAATAGGGAGCAACAGGGACAGAGCCGCCCAACAGGGAACAACAGGGACAGAGCCGCCCAACAGGGAACAACAGGGACAGAGCCGCCCAACAGGGACAGAGTCGCCCCAACAGAGACAGCCGCCCCAACAGGGACAGAGCCACCCCAACAGGGACAGAGTCGCCCAACAGGGACAGAGCCGCCCCAACAGGGAACAAGCCGCCCAACAGGGAACAACAGGGACAGAGCCGCCCCAACAGGAACAGAGCCGCCCCAACAGGGAACAACAGGGAAAGAGTCGCCCCAACAGGGAACAACAGGGACAGAGCCGCCCCAACAGGGAACAACAGGGACAGAGTCGCCCAACAGGGAACAACAGGGACAGAGCCGCCCCAACAGGGAACAACAGGGACAGAGCCGCTCCAACAGGGAACAACAGGGACAGAGCTGCTCCAACAGGGAACAACAGGGACAGAGTCGCCCAACAGGGAACAACAGGGACAGAGCCGCCCAACAGGGAACAACAGGGACAAAGCCGCACAACAGGGACAGAGCCGCGCAACACGGACAGAGCTTCTTCCATGCAGCGAGGTCTGCCACACATCTAAACATGTGGCCATAGAAAGATACAAAATAACTTTTATCTTTCGTTCCTCTGCAGTCCAAAGAGATGAGCTTCTGTCCGCATACCATTTAATGAGCTTCTTCCCCTTCACCATTGTTTTCCTGACCATTTTTTTTTGCAGATTTCTTTATTTTTCTCTTAGCATTTAAACTTTTATTTTGTTTGCCTTTTTTTTTGTTTTTCAATTTCATATTAACCCCTTCAATACCGGGCACTTTCACCCCCTTCCTCTTTATGGAGAGTTCTGCGGTCTATAAGACACCAAATCTCTCCCCTACCAGCCTTGCAAACTGTAAGCCGGTGGGAGTGCCCCCCCGCCTCTTCTGAAAGTGATCCAGCCGCTCAGATCGCTTTCATTGAAAAAGAGATTCACCAGCTGAAAAAATTTTAAAAATACCGGGTTTATGGGTGATAGCTTTATCCATAACCTGATAAACCACTTGCAAGCCGCAACGTGTAATATATATATTATCAGTCGGCAAATGCAATGACAACGTTTTTTCTGAGTAAACAGGTACATGACAGAATTTGTTCTGCTCCATATGGGGTGTACGGGGGTGACGGGGTTAATACAATCAATATCATTGTATTCCATAATCCGAGGGTACTTAGGGAACTCAGTCAGGTGATTGCCAGACCGTTGTTCCTAATTTTTACAGACAGTCTATTGACTGGAATGGTACCAGCTGATTGGAGAAAAGCCAATGTAGCACCAATATTTAAAAAGGGCCCAAAAACCATCCCTGGGAATTACAGACCAGTTAGCCTAACATCAATAGTATGTAAACTCTTGGAAGGGATGATAAGGGACTATATACAAGATTTTAGTAATGAGAACTGTATCATTAGCAGTAATCAGCATGGATTCATGAAGAATCATTCTTGCCGAACCAATCTATTAACCTTCTATGAGGAGTTGCCATCTAGATAAAGGAAGGCCCGTAGACGTGGTGTATCTGGATTTTGCAAAAGCATTTGACACAGTTCCCCATAAACGTTTACTGTACAAAATAAGGTGCGTTGGCATGGACCATAGGGTGAGTACATGGATTGAAAACTGACTACAAGGGCGTGTTCAGAGGGTGGTGATAAATGGGGAGTACTCAGAATGGTCAGGGGTGGGTAGTGGGGTTCTGTGCTGGGACCAATCCTGTTTAATTTGTTCATAAACGACCTGGAGGATGGGATAAACAGTTCAATCTCTGTATTTGCAGACGATACTAAGCTAAGCAGGGCAATAACTTCTCCGCAGGACGTGGAAATCTTGCAAAAAGACCTGAACAAATTAATGGGGTGGGCAACTACATGGCAAATGAGGTTCAATGTAGAAAAATGTAAAATAATGCATTTGGGTGGCAAAAATCTGAATGCAATCTATACACTGGGGGGAGAACCTCTGGGGGAATCTAGGATGGAAAAGGACTTGGGAGTCCTAGTGGATGATAGGCTCAGCAATGACATGCAATGCCAAGCTGCTGCTAACAAAGCAAACAGAATATTGGCATTAAAAGGGGGATCAACTGCAGAGATAAAACGATAATTCTCCCGCTCTACAAGACTCTGGTCCGGCCGCACCTGGAGTATGCTGTCCAGTTCTGGGCACCAGTCCTCAGGAAGGATGTACTGGAAATGGAGCGAGTACAAAGAAGGGCAACAAAGCTAATAAAGGGTCTGGAGGATCTGAGTTATGAGGAAAGGTTGTGAGCACTGAACTTATTCTCTCTGGAGAAGAGACGCTTGAGAGGGGATATGATTTCAATTTACAAATACCGTACTGGTGACCCCACAATAGGGATAAAACTTTTTCGCAGAAGAGAGTTTAATAAGACTCGTGGCCACTCATTAAAATTAGAAGAAAAGAGGTTTAACCTTAAACTACGTAGAGGGTTCTTTACTGTAAGAGCGGCAAGGATGTGGAATTCCCTTCCACAGGCGGTGGTCTCAGCGGGGAGCATTGATAGCTTCAAGAAACTATTAGATAATCACCTGAATGACCACAACATACAGGGATATGTAATGTAATACTGACACATAATCACACACATAGGTTGGACTTGATGGACTTGTGTCTTTTTTCAACCTCACCTACTATGTAACTATGTAGCTTTGTATTGGCCACTTCTAACACTCACCTCAAGTGTCTTCAGGTACCCGGCCAGCTTCTTCACGATGGGCTCCAGGGCGCACGTCTTGGCCCGCGCATCGCACACAAAGCCCAGATTGAAAAGCAGCGCATTGCGGCTATACTTCTTGTGCTCGATACACACCGGGCAGCCAATCAGCTTCTTGTCCATGGCGGTCCTGCAAAACAGAACATTGGCTAAACAAAAACACCTGTGTGAGCAGCCTCTGGCGGAAGCTGCCATTCTCTGACTGCTGGACTCCTCATGAATTAGAAGGGGAGGAGATGATAAACACGAAGTTCCAGGTTCTCAGTAATCCTGGAGACCAGGAGATCCATTTTAGAGCTCGCTGGCCCTTTAATTACAATGTATTTGGAGAAGATTCTTTTTAAGTAACATCTTTTCTTCCATCAGTAACTGGAGAAGTGGCGCTCGGTGTAATCAGCTATGTACGCCGCATACTCACACCGTGATGAGTTTGTTCTGCAGTTCTGGTTTGGTGATGATGTACACCTGAACCGTGTCAAAGAGCTCCCGCGATATGTATTCCTCCGGTACCTGCCGAGAGGAACACAGTTCATTCATTATTTACCATAGTTTGTGTCTCTGCCCCTCCCACAATGTGGAGATTTCCTCCAGTAGTTTGTGTCTCTGCCCCTCCCACAATGTGGAGATTTCCTCCAGTAGTTTGTGTCTCTGCCCCTCCCACAATGGAGAGATTTCCTGCAGTAGTTTGTGTCTCTGCCCCTCCCACAATAGTGAGATTTCCTGCAGTAGTTTGTGTCTCTTCCCCTCCCAGAATGGTGAGATTTCCTGCAGTAGTTTGTGTCTCTGCCCCTCCCACAATGGTGAGGTCTCCTGCAGTAGTTTGTGTCTCTGCCCCTCCCACAATAGTGATATTTCCTGCAGTAGTTTGTGTCTCTGCCCCTCCCACAATGGTGAGATCTCCTGCAGTAGTTTGTGTCTCTGCCCCTCCCACAATGGTGAGATCTCCTGCAGTAGTTTGTGTCTCTGCCCCTCCCACAATGGTGAGGTCTCCTGCAGTAGTTTGTGTCTCTGCCCCTCCCACAATAGTGATATTTCCTGCAGTAGTTTGTGTCTCTGCCCCTCCCACAATGGTGAGATATCCTGCAGTAGTTTGTGTCTCTGCCCCTCCCACAATGGTGAGATCTCCTGCAGTAGTTTGTGTCTCTGCCCCTCCCACAATGGTGATTTCCTGCAGTAGTTTGTGTCTCTGCCCCCCCACAATGGTGAGATTTCCTGCAGTAGTTTGTGTCTCTGCCCCTCCCACAATGGTGAGATCTCCTGCAGTAGTTTGTGTCTCTGCCCCCCCACAATGGTGAGATCTCCTGCAGTAGTTTGTGTCTCTGCCCCTCCCACAATGGTGATTTCCTGCAGTAGTTTGTGTCTCTGCCCCTCCCACAATGCCGAGGTCTCCTGCAGTAGTTTGTGTCTCTGCCCCCCCACAATGGTGAGATTTCCTGCAGTAGTTTGTGTCTCTGCCCCTCCCACAATGGTGAGATTTCCTGCAGTAGTTTGTGTCTCTGCCCCCCCCCCCCCACAATGGTGAGATTTCCTGCAGTAGTTTGTGTCTCTGCCCCTCCCACAATGGGGAGATTTCCTGCAGTAGTTTGTGTCTCTGCCCCTCCCACAATGGGGAGATTTCCTGCAGTAGTTTGTGTCTCTGCCCCTCCCACAATGTGGAGATTCTGGATTCCCTGTCTTGGCACATGAGCTAGCACTCAGTAGAGAAGTATTAGTTCTGGAAGGATCTGACCTCATTATCCCTCCCCCGTCCTCACCTGGTAGCTGATTTTCGGGCCGAGAGTCGGGTGGAACTCGCTGAAGAATATACATTCGATGTTGCGGCTGGACATCACTGCAAGAGGAGACACAATGTTATCATTACTTTCATCCTATGTTACATCTCAGTGATGCGGATCTCCTGCAGCTTATTTGCAGCCACTTCCTGCCATCGGTCCCTTCCTGTTATAGGGTGACAACACTCTGTCTCTTTCTCTCAATTGCTTTGCTGTGTTGTCACCCTGTCCTGGGCTTCCGATGGAGACTATAATAGGTAATTTCATCACACATTGCACATAAGAGATCCCCTGTTATCCCCATCAGGAAACCCACCCTGAGGAATGCCATGCAGCCATCACCGGAGTTCATGTAGACAGGACCCTCCCCCCCCAACCATCATTCCAAGACACTGATGGGGATCTAACCCCTCTCTACTCCCCCCACAGCTGGAATCCTCTGACATTACATTACACTGAGGAACTGAGCACAAATCCCAATGAAACACATCCAAGAAGTCCCCCCCCACAGGACCCCACACACAGGAAGTCCTGTCAAAGTTGTGCTGGTTGTCACCTCCACTGCTCCATGACAGCCAATCAAATGAAGCCTGTGGTAGCATGCCAGAGATCCCTGGAGGAGGGGCTGTATATAGAGGTGGTGAGGGGCTCCCTCCATTATTATGCAGACATTCAGGAAGAGCCCCCCCACTTTAATCCCCTTCCCAGCTCCTCCCACTGTGCCCCCCACAGGCGCTGTGAGGCGTAAGGAAGGCCCCCCCATCACCATCGGCCACTTCCTGTTATAGGGTGACAACACTCTGCCCTGTCTCTGCCTGACTGAGCTGTTGTCACACGGGCTTCTGATGGAGGTTCGGCACACATTGCACAGATATGGCCCTTTGTCACCCACCTCGGCCCCCGAGGAATGCCGTGCAGCCATCACTGGGGCGGGTGTAGACAGGACCCTGAAACGATCACATTGGAAACCTGGGTGACAACACAGCAAAGCAATTGTGAGACGGGGACAGAGTGTTGTCACCCTAAAACAGGAAGTGACGGAACCAGGACCAAATGTCTGCCACAGATCAGCCCCTGCAGAACACACACTGTATACTATATACTATATACTGTGTACTATATACTATACACTGTGTACTATATACTGTATACTATACACTGTGTACTATATACTGTATACACTGTGTACTATATACTGTATACTATACACTGTGTACTATATACTGTATACTATACACTGTGTACTATATACTGTATACTATATACTGTACACTGTGTACTATATACTGTATACACTGTGTACTATATACTGTATACTATATACTGTACACTGTGTACTATATACTGTATACTATACACTGTGTACTATATACTATATACTGTGTACTATATACTGTATACTATACACTGTGTACTATATACTGTATACACTGTGTACTATATACTGTATACACTGTGTACTATATACTGTGTACTATATACTGTGTACTATATACTATAGACTATATAGTATACACTGTGTACTATATACTGTATACTATACACTGTGTACTATATACTATACACTGTGTACTATATACTGTATACTATACACTGTGTACTATATACTGTATACACTGTGTACTATATACTGTATACACTGTGTACTATATACTGTATACACTGTGTACTATATACTATATACTGTGTACTATATACTGTATACACTGTGTACTATATACTGTATACACTGTGTACTATATACTGTATACACTGTGTACTATATACTATATACTGTGTACTATATACTGTGTACTATAGACTATATAGTATACACTGTGTACTATATACTGTATACTATACACTGTGTACTATACACTGTGTACTATATACTATACACTGTGTACTATACACTATATACAGTATATACTCACTCATAGGGCTCTGCAGGCTCTCCTTACAGCGGTCAGATCCGGAGATCCTCCTTACAATGAAGATAAAAAGTATAGAGATACAATGTTTTTCTTCCAGGGTCACATTATCTCTTTTTGCGTTGCAAGCCTCTCTCTCGCTCCCTCATCCACGCCCCCCAAATTCTGATTGGTTACGCGTCTCGCTCTGGCCCGCCCCCTCCATTTTGATTGGGTGTGTTCCTTCTGTTTGAAAACCGAGCTGAGCCCGGAAAAGGCGGATAAGGGAGGGGCGGGCGCATCCGGAGAGTGGCAGGGCGCTCGTCCAATAGTAAAGCGGAGCGCGGACACCGGAAGTGAGTGGCCAGGTGCCCGATGACAGCTGAGGGTGAGTTGTTACATTGTGTCCCAGGGGAAGGAGAGGATACATTGTGTCTCCTGTACACTGGGGTGGAGCTGGGAAGAGCATTAGACTGGGGAGGAGGGCTACACCACAATGTCGGGAGAATATTAATATTGGGGGGTCCTCTCCCCACCCCCTCCATATACAGCCCACACTCCAGGGGGCTCCGGCATCCTAACACAGGCCCCATTGGATTGGCTCAGCCTTGGGCGGGGTTTCTGGGATTGGCTGTCATGGAGCAGTGGAGGTGACAACCAGCACAACTTTGACCGAACTTCCTGTGTGTGGTGTCCCCGGGAGTTACATTGTGTGATCTGTGCTCAGTACCTCCTGTATGTAATGTCCGTGTATTCCAGCTGTGGGTGGAGTATGGAAGGGTTAGAGCCCCGTCAGTGTCTTGGGATGATAAGGGGGAGATGATGATGATGATGATGATGGTGGTAGGGGGGAATAGGGCAATGAAGTTTGGATTAGGGGGGTGATAACATGATTGGGGAGGAGGGGGGGGGACATACATTGTTGGTGAGGTTGAAATAAGACACAAGTCCATCCTATGTGTGTGATTATGTGTCAGTATTACATTGTATATCCCTGTATATTGCGGTCATTCAGGTGATTATCTAATAGTTTTTTGAAGCTATCTATGCTCCCCGCTGAGACCACCGCCTGTGGAAGGGAATTCCACATCCTTGCCGCTCTTACAGTAAAGAACCCTCTACGTAGTTTAAGGTTAAACCTCTTTTCTTCTAATTTTAATGAGTGGCCACGAGTCTTATTAAACTCTCTTCTGCGAAAAAGTTTTCTCCCTATTGTGGGGTCACCAGTACAGTATTTATATATTGAAATCATATCCCCTCTCAAGCGTCTCTTCTCCAGAGAGAATAAGTTCAGCGCTCACAACCTTTCCTCATAACTAATATCCTCCAGACCCTTTATTAGCTTTGTTGCCCTTCTTTGTACTCGCTCCATTTCCAGCACATCCTTCCTGAGGACTGGTGCCCAGAACTGGACAGCATACTCCAGGTGCGACCGGACCAGAGTCTTGTAGAGCGGGAGAATTATCGTTTTATCTCTGGAGTTGATCCCCTTTTTAATGCCAATATTCTGTTTGCTTTATTAGCAGCAGCTTGGCATTGCATGTCATTGCTGAGCCTATCATCTACTAGGACCCCCAGGTCCTTTTCCATCCTAGATTCCCCCAGAGGTTCTCCCCCCAGTGTGTAAATTGCATTCAGATTTTTGCCACCCAAATACATTATTTTACATTTTTCTACATTGAACCTCATTTGCCATGTAGTCGCCCACCCCATTAATTTGTTCAGATCTTCTTGCAAGATTTCCACATCCTGCGGAGAAGTTATTGCCCTGCTTAGCTTAGTATCGTCCACAAATACAGAGATGGAACTGTTTATCCCATCCTCCAGGTCGTTTATAAACAAATTAAATAGGATTGGTCCCAGCACGGAACCCCACTACCCACCCCTGACCATTCCGAGTACTCCCCATTTATCACCACCCTCTGAACACGCCCTTGTAACCAGTTTTCAGTCCATGTACTCACCCTATGGTCCATGCCAACGGACCTTATTTTGTACAGTAAACGTTTATGGGGAACTGTGTCAAATGCTTTTGCAAAATCCAGATCCACCACGTCTACGGGCCTTCCTTTATCTAGATGGCAACTCACCTCCTCATAGAAGGTTAATAGATTGGTTTGGCAAGAACGATTCTTCATGAATCCATGCTGATTACTGCTAATGATACCGTTCTCATTACTAAAATCTTGTATATAGTCCCTTATCATCCCCTCCAAGAGTTTACATACTATTGATGTTAGGCTAACTGGTCTGTAATTCCCAGGGATGTTTTTTGGGCCCTTTTTAAATATTGGTGCTACAGAGGCTTTTCTCCAATCAGCTGGTACCATTCCAGTCAATAGACTGTCTGTAAAAATTAGGAACAACGGTCTGGCAATTACTTGACTGAGTTCCCTAAGTACCCTCGGATGCAAGCCATCTGGTCCCGGTGATTTATTACTGTTAAAGAGGAGTTCCACCCAGGGGGGCCATAAAAAAAATAAAAAAATAAAAGTCAGCAGCTACAAATACTGCAGCTGCTTACTTTTAATTGGACACTTACCTGTCCTGGAGTCCAGCGATGCGGGGGATCAAAGCCCCGCTCGTCCCCCCCTCCGTTCAGCGGCGCCGGCATTGCAACTGTGGGCGCCGGGCTGTGGCTTCCCAGCCTGGCACCCACTGCGCATGCGCGAGCGGCGCCGCTCGCCGTGATTGGCCGCTCAGTCACCTGGGACCTGTAATGGGTCCCAGATGATTGACAGGAGGGAGGGAGCAGAGCGGAGCCCTTCCTGTGCCGAGGGGGAAGTGATGTCACCAGCCCAGGCTAAGGAAGGGGCAGACTACGAGGGACCACCTAGCAACAGGCATTTAGAGGTAAGTTTAAAAAAAAAAAAATATCCAAATGTTTTTTTGTTTTTTGTTTTTTAGATTTTTTTATGTATGTTTGTTTTTTTTGGGTGGAACCCCACTTTAAGTTCCCAAGTCTAATTTTAATTCTGTCCTCTGTTAACCATGGAGGTGCTTCCTGTGTTGTGTCATGAGGATAAACACTGCAGTTTTGGTTACTGAAGCCCCCCGATTCCCTCGTGAAGACTGAGGAGAAGAATAAATTCAATATCTCTGCCATCTCCCCATCCTTTGTAACCAGATGTCCTTCCTCATTCTTTATGGGGCCAATATGGTCTGTCCTCCCTTTTTTACTGTTTACATACTTAAAGAATTTCTTGGGATTTTTTTTTTTGCTCTCCTCCGCTATGTGTCTTTCATGTTCTATCTTAGCCGTCCTAATTGCACCCTTACATTTCTTGTTGCATTCTTTATAAAGTCTGAATGCTGATGATGATCCCTCAACCTTGTATTTTTTTGAAGGCCTTCTCCTTTGCTTTTATATGCATTTTTACATTGGAGTTAAGCCATCCAGGACTTTTGTTCACTCTTTTAAATGTATTACCTAATGCCCTTATTTAATATGCTCTTAAAGCAAACCAATCTCTCCTCCGTGTTCTTTGTTCCTAAGATTTTATCCCAATTTATATCTTCTAGCAAAGTTCGTAGTTTAGGGAAGTTGGCTCTTTTGAAATTCAGTGTCTTTGTATTCCCCTTATGTTTCCTATTTGTGTGATTTATACTGAAGCCAATTGACCTCTGATCGCTGTTTCCTGAATTGCCCCGTATTTCAACATACGTGATCAGGTCTGTATTGTTGGTAATCAGTAGATCCAGTAACGCTTTATTTCTAGTTGGTGCGTCTACCATCTGACCCATGAGTACATGGTGGGGTGGGGGGAGGGATGGGGGTACCAGGCAGATCTTTCATGTCACATTGTCTTTCCTCGCAGGTCATGGCTCAGAGTGTGGAAAGTGAAACGCGGGTTCACCGCACCCTGCGGGTGATATCCGGGGCCACCGCTCACCTCACCACCTTCGCTTTTACCATCTTCATGATTTATGTCTCTAAACCTGGATCATGTGAGTATGAGGGGGGGGGGGGGGGACGGGACACAACAGAGATCAGTAGAGGGAAGAAGAGACGCGGGGGGGGGGGGTGATTGGGGGGGTGATGGAGGTGGGAGGAGAAAAAGCTGAGGGGGATAAGTGGGGTGGAGAAATGAGCTGGGAGGGAGATAAGGGGGTAACTAGGTGTATAAGCAGTGGTGTGCAGAGGACACAGCCATCAACGGAAGCCCCCCATAGTAACTCTATGGGTGACGTCACTCCCCATTCATTTCAGAGCCGTCGGCTGCGTCCTCTGCAGATTTTCTGCTGGAGATCAGGTCGATCGGCTTCAGAAAAGGTATGTGTACTGATTTCTTCTTTATAGGGCTAGATAGGTTAGTGTTAGATCGTGGATGTCTGTAGATGCCGGGATTTTAGTTTTAGGGTGGACTTATCCTTTAAGGAAGAACTCCACCAAGGGCTGTGAACCTCTATCTACCTAATTTGTTTTACAAAGTTGTTTTTTTCTTTACTATTTCTATTAATAATTTATTTGTTTTTGATTTCAGCTCTTTTCTCCTGGCACCCTTTCCTCATGACCCTGGCGGTGAGTGACCCCCTTGTAAAATTAGTGACAACAGTGGGCCGTGTCTGTGTAATGTGTGTTGGAACAACTGCTGGTAGTTCCCATCATGGGCCATTTTGACAGGATGACAACCCAGGGACACTATTGGGCGACAGGGACAGAGCCTGTGTCACCCTATAAAAGGCATTACCTGAACAAGGACCTGAGTTTACTAATGTCTGACAATGATCAGCTTCTCCCCCTGTAACTTGCAACAAAGTTATAATGTTGCTGTCTGATGACTGGGGGGGGGAGGGGAGACTGAGGAAATGCTTCCTTCTGCCTGCAGCAGATGGATGACATCATCTCAGGCTAGGAAAAGTCACTGGCTGAAGGACGGCTTTTCGATGATAAATGGTGGAGCTTTTCTGGAAAAAGAGTTATAAGTTATTGACAGATCTGGTATGGGGGAAGGGGGGGGGGGGGTGTTAGGAGTTTATTGTCCCGGTAATGGCAGATCCACAACCTCCTGGCTGTGACTTTTGAAATACTTTATATAAGGAACAGAGTGATTATTATTTTTATGATTATTAGCACAAGGGGTCTTCAAAAAGTTTTTATATATAATTATATTCGGTGTGTAAAAAAAAAAAAAAAAAAAAAAAAAAAACTGAGGACATTTTTTGAAAGAAGTATTATTATTAATAATCATTATATGAATCCTGTGTAGTAATAATATTTATATTATTCTTCATGATTGATATCATTATACAGTATTATTATGCTATACAGGATGATTATTGTTATACAGGATTTATATTATTATTATACAGGTTGATGATTATTAATAATAATCATAATAGTTATGATTATTATACACAATTTATATTTTTATGATTCACGATTTATGTTGTTGCTGTTAATAATATTATTCAGGATTATTATTATTATTATTATTATTATACAGGATGATTATTATTACAAATCCTGGGTAGTAGTAATAATAATGATTATACACTATTATTAATATTTATATTATTATACAGCACCAACAGTTTGCTCAGTGCTTTACAATATAAAGGGAGACAGTACAGTTACAATACCATACAATTCAATACAGGGGGGTTAGGAGGGGCTGGCCATGAGCGCTTACAATCAAAAAGGAGGAGGAGGAAGTGATACAAAAGGTAATGACTGTAAAGAGAGGAGTTGATGGAGGAAGTAATAGTTCAGTTGTTGGGTGGAGGTCGGATAGGCTTCTAGGAAGAGAGGGGTTTTCAGGTATTCTCCTAAAAGTAGACAGAGTAGGTGATAGTCAGATTTGGGCAGAGAGCTCCATAGGATTGGAGAGGCTCTGGAGAAGTCCTGGAATTGATCATGGGAGGAGGACAAGAGGGAGAGAGCAGGAGGTCTTGGGAGGAATGAAGAGGATAGTTTGGGTAATATTATGAGATGGGGTTGTTGATGTAGGGCGGCGGGCCAGAGTTGTGTGGCTTTGTATTTTAATGGTTGGGTGAGCGGACACCAGTGGAGGGATTGGCAAAGAGGGGTGGAGGACACTGCGGGGCGGCCAGTGTAGGGATTGACAGAGATGGGTGGAGGACACTGAGCGGAGGCCAATGGAAGGGTTGGCAAAGAGGGGTGGAGGACACTGCAGGGTGGCCAGTGTAGGGATTGGCAGAGGTGGGTGGAGGACACTAAGCACAGGCCAATGGAGGGGACAGCCAGTGGAGGGATTGGCAGAGATGGATGGAGGACACTGAGCGCAGGCCAATGGAAGGGTTGGCAAAGAGGGGTGGAGGACACTGCAGGGCGGCCAGTGGAGGGGTTGGCAGAGATGGCTGGAGGACACTGAGCGGAGGCCAATGGAAGGGGCGGCCAGTGGAGGGGTTGGCAGAGATGGCTGGAGGACACTGAGCGGAGGCCAATGGAAGGGACGACCAGTGGAGGGATTGGCAGAGATGGGTGGAGGACACTGAGCGCAGGCCAATGGAAGGGACAGCCAGTGGAGTGATTGGCAGAGATGGGTGAAGGACACTGAGCGGAAGCCTGTATGGGAATTGGCAGAGGGTGATTGAAGACCGTAAATGGAGGCAAGTGATTGGATTGGCAGAGAGGGGGGTGGAGGACACTGAGTGGTTGGTAAGGTGGATGAGCCTGATAGCAGCATTCATGATGGACTGATTGGAGGATACTGTATATACTCGAGTATAAGTCGTTCCGAGTATAAGTCGAGGCCCTAATTTACCACAAAAAATGGGAAAAACCTATTGACCCGAGTATAAGACGAGGGTGAGAAATGCACAGCTACTGTAAGTGGAAAAGAGGGTCAACAATGCCCATTTGCAGCATCACTGTGCCCATTTGCATGCCTCACTGTGCCCATTTGCAGCCATAGGTCCCCTGAACTTCAATCTCGGTAGTTAAGGGTTCCTAGATGCCCCCTAGATGCAGCCAAAATTTGGGGTCTCTGAACCCAAAGGGTCCCAAAATGACATTGCTGCAGATGGACACAGTTGACCGAATTTGGGGCCCCGTATCTTGGGGCCACTTAGTGCTAAGAACCCCAAATTTGGTGTGCAAACCCAGTGGAACTAGCACCATAAAATATCCAAAGCTGGGGTTCCTAGCACTAAGTGGCCCTGAGATATCGGGACCCAAAATCGGTTCAGAAAATGTCAAGCACTTCTGCAGCAGAGAATGACATTTTCCGAACCGATTTTGGGGCCCCATATCTCGGGGCCACTTAGAGCTAGGAACTCCATCTTTGGATATGTTGTGCCACTGGGTTTGCACACCAAATTTGGAGTTCCTAGCACCAAGTGGCCCTGAGATACGGGGCCCCAAAATCGGTTCGGAAAATGAAATTTTTTGCTGCAGAAAAGTGCTTGACTCGAGTATAAGCCGAGGGGGGGGGGGGGGGGGGGGACTTTCAGCACAAAAAAATGTGCTGAAAAACTCGACTTATACTCGAGTATATACGGTAGTCTTTGTAGAGGTCAGCCAATGTGGGAGTTGCATAAGTTGAGGCAAGGGATAACGAGGGAGTGGATTAGTAGGTTGGTGGTGAAGTTGGTTAAGAAGAAAAGTTACGGAGGTGAAGCTTTGGTCAGTGATTGGTTTTGGAGCCAGAAAGAGAGGTCAGAGTCCAGGGTTACACTTACCACCCTGGCATGGGGGGAAGGGGCTGATCTTTGGTGATAGTTTTTAAAAGTTGCACCTCCATTTTATCTGGACACTCAATGTGGTTCTTCTCTCCGCAGTTCTCCTTCTTCATGACTGAGGCCATCATGGTTTTCTCACCTGACTCCCTGCTGCATTCCCTGTCTCGGAAGGCCCGCACACGGGCCCACTGGGTGCTGCAGCTACTGGCGGTGCTCTGCGCCCTGCTGGGCCTGGGTATAATCTACACCAACAAAGTATACCAGGAGAAGCCTCATTTTTCCACCTGGCACGGGTTGGTGGGCCTGCTGACTGTGCTGTGTACTGCGGTCCAGAATCTGGGTGGGGTGACCCTACTCTACCCTAAACTGGTGCAGCGCTGGACGTTGGCCACTCGGAAGCTCTACCACGCCACGTCCGGCCTCCTGGGCTACCTGCTGGCATGCGGCAGCCTCATGCTGGGAATGTGCTCCTTGTGGTTCACCGCCAATGTCACCGGGATGGCCTGGTACTTATGTGCCCTCTCTCCGCTTCTCACCGGCCTAGTCGTCATGAACCAAGTGAGTAACGCCTACCTCTACCGCAAAAGGAGCCAGTCCTGAGGAGAGGAGGAGTCACACCACGTCTGATCCTTCTGTGGGAGGAAGGGGATGTCGCTGCCACCTCTGATGCTTCGGGTGCAAATCTGCTATTCCACCATTATGGCCAGCATGAGGTCTGCTGGGGACATCTGACGATTGGCACCGTCCATCTCTTCCCCCAACATGGCGCATCTTCCGACATCTCAGAAAGGGCCACCGCTTCCAAAACCATGGTTTGCCCACCGCTGTAGGCAACAGTGCCAGCTAAATGGAGCTTCTCAACCCCCACCCCCCCACCATGCCAAAGGCAAAGAGACTGGCCACACACTAATGATGTCCAGATAGATGAAACTTTATTGTTCTGGACATTGAATACAGAAGGTATACCTAGACCTCAGATGTGTATAATAATTGATCTGGACATTGAATACAGAAGGTCTATCCAGACCCTCCTCACTTATATTTCACCCTATAAGGGCTCTTCAGGTGAAACGCGTCAGTCAGGAGGGTCTGGGAGGGCCTTCTCTATTCAATGTTAGGGACAATAAAGTTTTCTCTATGCTGATATCATCTGTGTGCATGTATAAAATGTTATTGTTCTGAACATTGAATAGAGAAGGTCTGGTCTACCCAGACCCTCCACATTCATGTTTCACCCAAACAGGGCTCTTCAGGTGAAATGCGTCAGTCTGGAGGGTCTCCGCACACTTCTGTATTCATTTTCCAGAACAATGAAGTTTTATTCATGCCGTTGTCATCTGAGTGCACGGATACAACTTTATTGTTTCGGACAATACATACAGAAGGTCTATCCAGACCCGCCTCACTTAACATTTCACCCAAACATGGTTCTCCAGGTAAAACGCACTATAGTAATGAGGGAGCGGGCAGACCTTCTGTTCAATTTCTAGAACAATAAAGTTTTGTGCATGCATGAAACTTTATTGTTCTGGACATCCAGACCCTCTTCACTTATGTTTTACCCTACAAGGGCTCTTGAGGTGAAAAGAGTCGGAGTTAGGAGAGGTTCGGCAGACATTTGTATTAATTTTCTTGAACAATAAAGTTTTATTCATGCTGATATCATCTGAGTGCATGGATAAAAAAAATTTTGTCCTGGACATTGAATACAGAAGGATTCCTCACTCGTGTCTCACCCCAAAATGGCTCTTCAGGTGAAACGCGTCAGCCAGGATGGTCTGGGCAGACATTCTCCAGAACAATAAAGTTGTTTTTTTTTTTTTTTTTTGTTTTTTTTTTTTTTATCCATGCCGATGTCATCTGAGTGCGGCCGGTCCCTTTGCTTTGATGTTGGAGTGTTGTTACATCCCACCCCCCCTCCCCAGACCACGCAATAATTTTTTTCTGTTTTTAGAATCAACGGACTCAGCATTTTTATTGGCTGTCAGATGGGAACAAAATTCTGCTTCTAAATTATTTTTTTTCAGAGACCTGAAACTGCAAGACATCGATGTGCCTCCGAGACGAACAAAACTGTGAGCTGCTCCCCTCGGCTAATGAAGACAATTCAGAGGGACTCTTACATTGTACAGGACTGCAGCCTCTCGTCCTATGATTCTGTCCACTCCCCTTCCCTCCCATGCTATTGTGTCTGTGGGGCGGGGCTACAGTGAGCTCAGAGACAGAGAGGGCGGAGCTGGGACCACACTGGCTGCATTGTCGCAGGCTCATGTTCAGGTCCCGGCAGCCGCGGAGGGTCAGCTAGTATGACAACCCGATACAAAAGACGCATTGCAAGACGAGGGTTCAAATGCTGGCTGTGGGTCAGTTTGAATGAAAAATGTTCACATTTCAAAGGTGACTTTCTACCTTTTTGGTTTTTTAAAAGGCTTCTTCCCCCTCCCCCTCCCTCCCTGAGTGCAGCCCACCTGGTCCATCACTTACCTTGGTCCCCATTTCAGCAGTCTTTTCTGTGTGCCCCTGCATCCGGCCTATACAGCCTGTACTCCACTGGATGGTGCCATAGGTATGGATTCCTATAGGAATGAATGGGGCGGTGACGTGTGACCACACTTTAGGAAGAAAGGCTGTGCGGCTCCAAGCTGGGACAGTGAAGAGGGGCAGAGGTGGGTTATTCGCTAGGTGGGCTGCACTGGGGGGGAGGGGCGTGCCTCAAAAGACAACGTGTACCAAAGGTAAAACCACCCGGACATAAAGGTGACAGGTCATGTCTGTCTGTCTGTCTGTCTGTCTGCTCAGCAAGGTTCCAGGTTTGCTTCTCACTTATAATCTGAAACGCTTCTCTGCTAAGATGTACTATGATGTCATTTCCATGTAAAGAATAAAAGGGAATTTTTTACTTTTTAACAGTTTATTTTCTTTTTATTTCATTTTAAAAGTCTTGAACACACATTCACACAATTCGGGTTCTTTATCAGAGGGCAGTGATTACAAGCTGGGAGTTGATGCTCTCCCACTGACACCAACCATGGGGCACTATTCCTCCCACTGACACCAACCATGGGGCACCATTCCTCCCACTGAAACCAATGATGGGGCACTATTCCTCCCACTGAAACTAATGATGGGGCACTATTCCTCCCACTGATACCAATGATGGGGCACCATTCCTCTCACTGAAACCAATGATGGGGCACTATTCCTCCCACTGATACCAATGATGGGGCACTATTCCTCCCACTGACACCAACCATTGGGGAACCATTCCTCCCACTGATACCAACCATGGGGCACTATTCCTCCCACTGATACCAACCATGGGGCACTATTCCTCCCACTGATACCAACCATGGGGCACTATTCCTCCCACTGACACCGATGATGGGGCACTATTCCTCCCACTGACACCTATGATGGGGCACTATTCCTCCCACTGACACCAACCATAGGGCACTATTGATCTTTTATTGAAAAGAATCAAGCAACCAATTTTATACAAAAGTAAAAAACAAAACCATAGTACAAAACTTCAACAGAAATCCAAGGAATACACATCCATGTTCAGAATATATACAATATATACATAATCCACTACCAAAATTATTTACATAAAGCAGCAGAGAGGGCCTAAGAGGCACAACCCATCACCTATGTACGCAGCCATTTATCAAAAATTAATCCAAAAAAAAAAAATAATCTAGGGTGATAAGAGACAGACAGCCACACCCGGGAAAGAGACTCCTGGCAGTCAGGGAGGCTTGAAACCCCTCCACGCCTTCAACCAAGCCCCCTGACTCCGCTTGTCTCTCTCAAGCACCCGAATCTTCTCCACCTCATGCAGAATGTCATACACCACCACCTGAACAGGAAGGATTTTACGCCGAATGCTGACCTGACACCGTGCGTTCCAGGTGAAATAACGGACTACTAGGCTAACTAGAAAAAGTGTATCTAAACAAAAAACACCACCAGTATTGAATACTCCATACACCCACTCAGCATAACCCAGCCTGGAGAGGAAAGGAACACCGAGGGCCCGCCCCACCTGTTTGTACACCTCTATGTTAAAAGGGCAATGAAGCAGAAAATGGTCCATAGTCTCCTCCTCACCTGCACACTCCTCCCGAGGACAGCTACGATCCATCCCACTGCGGAATTTCAAATTGCCCCTAACATAAAGCCTCCCATGGAAGCACAACCAGGCCAGATCCCTGAATTTAGGGGGTACTCTGTCCAAATTAATAAGTCTTAACCCTGCCCTCAAAACTGGGCCTGGGCAATCCCTTAAGGCCAGTGGGTCATGAAAGACTTCGCTCAAGACTCGACTCATAAGGACTTTCCTCGGAAGCGATCTGAGATCTTCAGCCGACAATCGCCACTGCCGTAGTAACTTCAGGCATGGAGCGACATAGGCTGGTAGCTGACCACGATGACCCCTGAGATTCTTCACTTGGCCACCTTCTTCCCAAAGTCGTAGAAAAGGCCTAAACCAAGATCTAAATATGCCTGCCCATCCAGGAGGTTCCACTGCAAGCATATTACCAATATTAAACTTGAGAAAAAGCAGTGAAAAGAACTGGGTTGACCATACCTAAGCCACCCTCTCTCCTGGATAGATAGGTGACATTCCTCTTGATGGGGTTCAGTCTGTTCCCCCACAACATCTGGAAGAACACACTACTGACCCTAGCATAGAGAGACACTGGCAAGATGCAGACAAAGCTGACATACAAGAAGATCGGAATCAGGTAAGTCTTAATCAGATCAACCCTTTCCCTCATAGATAACTTCCATCTCTTCCAGCTGACCACCTTAGTATTGGCAATTTCCAGTCTGCCTTCCCAGTTTTTGAGGCCATAATCGCCGGGTCCAAATTCAATGCCTAAAATCGTAATTCTTTCCTGGGGCACTGGAAAGGTGTCCGGGAGATCAAACCCCTCACCTTCCTTTCCCATCCAGAAAACTTCACTCTTTTCCTGATTGATCTTGGAGCCTGATGCTTCAGAATACCGTGCTGTCAGAGAGACCACCTCCTCTGCTTCATCCGCCCCAGTGACAATCACCGACACATCGTCCGCATAGGCAACAACCCTCAAAGGCGGCTCACCTGGGAGCCCCACTGGCACCCCACACAACATGCCGCTCTCTAGCTTCCTGATGAAGGGGTCAATTGCAAACACATAGAGCAGGGGACTCAGGGGACAACCTTGACGCACTCCAGAGCCAACCTCAAAGGACTGCCCAACCCAACCATTAACAAGAGGAAAGCTTTCTGCCCCCTTATACAAGACTTTTAACCAATCGACAAAACCACCCGGCAGACCGTACTTACTAAGGAGCAACCACAGGTACTCATGGTTGACACGATCAAAAGCCTTTGCCTGATCCAATGTCAGCAAATACTTTCTCCAGCCTGCAGCCCTGCACCGCTCCAAGGCCTCCCGGACAGCTAAAACTGCTGTGAAGGTGCACCTACCCTGGACCGAACAGTGCTGATGGCGAGAAAGCAAAGACTCTGCTACTGACGATAGGCGCCAGAAAATGATCTTTGCCAGTATCTTTCTATCGACATTAAGAAGGCTGATGGGGCGCCAATTCTCAATCATCGAAGGATCTTTACCCTTTGAAAGAACAATCACAGCTGAGTGCCTCATGGAAGGGGGTAGTACCCCCTCTGCAAGGCAACTGTTAAAAACCCTCTACCAAATGTGGGGCCAGAATAGACTTAAAAGCTTTGTAAAACTCAGCCGTCAAGCCATCCGGTCCAGGTGACTTTTTGATGGCAAGCTGTTCAATTGCCCTCATCACCTCTTCAACTGTGATCTCCTCTGTCAAATTCATCAATGGGACATCTTCATCATTTAGACCTGGAATAGAGTCCAAAAAGCTTTGCATCTTGTCACGGTCAAGCTCTTTCCTCCCAAGAAGGTCAGCATAAAAGGACCTCACGACCTCCAGAATCCCTGACCTGGACTTTGTCAAGGAACCTGTACTGTCCTTAAGGCCAACGACCGTTTTAACTGCTACACCTTGTTTGCAGTTCTGGTAAGGGTCAGGCGAGTGGTACTTCCCATAGTCCCTCTCCAGAACCAAAGAGGCATGCCGGTCATATTGACACTTCCTGAGAAGGAGTTTCACTTCGGAGATTTCCCCAGGATCTCCTCCTCTCGAGACAAGAATATCCAGCTTCCTCCGTAAATGTTGGTAGGTCATGTATTTATTAAACTGTTTTCTATTGGCTAGGCCCCTGAAGAATCCAGCGATCCTCTTTTTGGTCAGCTCCCACCACTCAGCCTTGCTGCTACAAAAGTCCAGGATGGTCACCTGTGCCTGAAAGAATTCCTCAAAGGATTGTCTAACATGTTCTTCCTTGAGTAGAGTCGAATTCAATCTCCAGATGCCCTTACGCCTCTGAGGGGCGTCTGAAGCATTCAGGACCACAGATAGCATACAGTGATCAGAGAACTCTACTGCCTGCACCACTGGGGGCGAGAAAGCAGAGGTCTCCTTCAAAAAAAAACCTATCTATCCTACTCTGACTATTACCTCGATGAAAGGTGAACCCGGTGTCATCCGGGAGGTGCTTAATGTGCACATCCACAAGACCAGCATCCCTAACCATACTATTTAAAAAAACGCTATCATATCCCAGCCTGTCCTTGAAGTCCTTCCTGTACTTGGGCCTAGTTACTGTATTAAAGTCACCTCCAAAGACCACTTGCCGGGATGTAAAAAGAAATGGCTTGATCCTTGTAAAAAGGCATTTCCTGTCCCACTTTGTGTGCGGCCCATAGACATTAATTAGGCGCAGGTCCTGCCCTCCCACAAGGACGTCTAAGACCATACATCTCCCAATCTCCACCTCAATAACCCGCCGGACAGTTACCATGCCGGTTTTAAACAACACCGCCACACCGCCGTAAGGCTCGGCCGCAAGAGACCAGTAAGATGGACCATACCTCCACTCTCTCTTGGCCATATGAATATCTGCCAAGGAGGTGAGCCTAGTCTCTTGCAAAAATAAAATTTCAGCGTCTAATTGGCTGAACAAAAAGAAGGCCATAGAACGAGCTCTTACTGACTTAATGCTGGCGACATTTATTGTCACCACTTTTAACGGAGGGGGAACCGCCATTTGGGTTATTGGGTGGATTGCTTCTTAGCTCCCCTCTGCTGCTCATCACCAGAAGCCTCTCTCTTTCTTGAGGCCGCCTCAAACTCCATCTCAGAATCAGAACTTCGCTCCGAAGAAGCTCCAGATGAAGAAATCTCCCACTTAGAGGACCTATAACGGTTGGAGACAGGCACTGGAGCCTGTTCCGTCCTCACCACCTGCTTCTTCCGCTTCCCAACCTTCCTTCTCTCCTCCAGGTACTGCAGGTCAGCTTCAGAGATGCCCTCATCTCTTGTTTTTTTCTTTGAAGTCTTTACAGAAGACTCCTTTAGAGAGGAAAAAGCAACCTTTTTAGTACCCACTACCACTCCTGGTGAGGGGGGGTGCTCCCTTTGAGTCAGACTTAGGAGGGGTAGACTCCTGGGGGGGAACTGACTCGGGGGGCACAGACTTGGAAGGTTCTGACACAAGAGGAGGGGGTACAGTAGGCTGGGGGGACACAGAGACAGATACAGAAGGAATACTTACAGACACAGGAGGGGTGGCCACAGGAACTGGAGAGGGATCCTGAGCAGGACCAGGGGAGTCGGTCACCGCAGAGGAGGATGGTACACCAGGGGCATCACCCTCCATCCTGTCCAACCTTGACAAGTCATCTATTACCTCCTTCTCCATATTGTGCTAGGCTTCAGGACATCTGCTGTAGGGGTGGCCAAGGCGCAGGCACAACTTGCACCTGATCATTTCGGTGCAGTCCTTGGCCATATGACCCTGACCCCGACACACTGAACACATCAAGGCTGAACAGGAGGAACTCAAATGCCCCTTTTCTCCACAGCGGTGACACAGCTTCGGCTGACCAGGGTAGAAAATAGTCATCCTATCCCTCCCTATAAAAGCTGAGGAGAGCAGGTGACGGACAACATTCCCATCCCTGGCCAACCTCACTGTTACTGACCAACCCCCAGTCCAGATGTTACGCTCATCAAGTATTTTATTGGGCTTGGTCAAAACCTCCCCATAGTTCCTTAACCAGACCTCTAGGTCCCGAGCAGGAACATTCTCATTGGTGAGGATAATTGTGATTTTTTTTACTGTTGACCTCTGAGAAACCGCAACTGGGGCCAGACCTTCCCATTCAGGTCTTGACCTGCACCGAGCCTCATATCTCTCCCAGAACAGGTCAAGACCCTCTGGCCTGGTGAAGCTAACTGTATAATCCCGTGTCCCAGCTACATGTATAAAGGCATACAGATCATTTGCCCCAAAACCCATCTCTAAAATCAAATCCACCACTGCACGCCGTGCTGGAGGGATTGCACCACCTTCCCATTTCAGAATAACTACATTTCTTCTCGGACCCCCAGCAGAAGCCAGAGACCCAAGACCAGATCCTGGGGTGCTCAAGGTGGTAGCCTGTAGGGGAAAACTCGCTTGGGAGCGGAGCTACCAGGAGCAGAGCGTACCACCTGAGCAAATGTAGGTTTATCAGGGCCAAGGCCCCACACTGATGTCACATTAGTCTGTACATCATTATCAACTGTCTGAACTGAATTGGCAGAATCCATAGCAGGACGATTGTCCATCACACTGATACTGGGGTGATTGTTATCAGTCACAGAAATATTCAATTTCCCATCAGGAATGGTCACAGTTTCTGCTGCAATACCAGCTGTCTCCTGATGCTGCGCTGTAGAGTCCTCAGCAGCAGTGGGGCAAAAACAGCTTTGGACTCAGGTAAAGAAGGGTTAATGGGCTCTGCTGACACCTGTGGTTCTTCTACAGAAATGACATTTTTTAAACGTAACTCTTGCTGCATTGCAGCATCAGCAGGCACAACATTGCTGCACACAGGATCAGCAGCCTGATTGTCATTAGGCACATTGTCAGTGTTGAAAGGCACAAAAACAGTCTTATCCACAACATGGGACTTGGCAGTCTTTACCTTATCAGGTACATCATCTGTAATGTCCTCTTCATTAAACATTAGCTGATTCCTCCGCATAGGAGACTCCATTACCTGGATGGCCCTGAGCATTCCTCCTGAGTCCTGGGAAGGCATGGGGCTGCTTACCTCTACCTGAGGGGGCAGGGGGTCAGAACTGGGGGTCTCCTCCTCCACCTCCATCTTTGTCATCCTTCCAAACCTCCTGTCATTTCCAAACTTCTCCTTGAAGGGCCCATCTCTGCCTTCCATCATGGCCACAATGGTCTCCTGATGGTCCACACGGACTTTGGCCAATTGGATCTCCGGATCCATGGATCCACGCTTCTGGCTGTGTAAGCCCTCCCGCTGCCTTCGCAGACGCTTCAGCTCCGCTCGTAGCTTGTAAAGCTTATCCCTCTCCCTATTTAGGACCTTAATCCCGGCCACCACTCGCTCCCGAATGGCTTCGGAACCTTCATCTTCACCAGGGGTAGAGAGATCGGCCTGTACAGGGGCAGGCATGTTACCTGATGGCCCAGGAGATGGCTGTGAGCTTCCAGCAGGAGAGGCCCTGCTATCCTCCATGGCTTCCCCAGAAAGGGGCCAGGAGAGCTGGGATAGATTTTACCACCACTCCCCTCTCACACGGATCACCTGGAGCAGCTCCAGAGAGACCTTCCTCCTGACACACCTGTGCTCCAATGATGGATGGGGCACTATTCCTCCCACTGACACCAATGATGGGGCACTATTCCTCCCACTGTCACCAATGATGGGGCACCATTCCTCCCACTGACACCAGTGATGGGGCACTATTCCTCCCACTGACACCAATGATGGGGCACTATTCCTCCCACTGACACCAATGATGGGGCACCATTCCTCCCACTGACACCAGTGATGGGGCACCATTCCTCCCACTGACACCAGTGATGGGGCACTATTCCTCCCACTGACACCAGTGATGGGACACTATTCCTCCCACTGACACCAGTGATGGAGCACTATTCCTCCCACTGACACCAATGATGGGGCAGTATTCCTTCCACTGATACCAATGATAGGGCACTATTCCTCCCACTGAAGCCAGTGATGGGGCACTATTCCTCCCACTGACACCAATGATGGAGCACTATTCCTCCCACTGACACCAATGATGGGGCACCATTCCTCCCACTGACACCAGTGATGGGGCACCATTCCTCCCAGTGACACCAGTGATGGGGCACTATTCCTCCCACTGACACCAATGATGGGGCACTATTCCTCCCACTGACACCAGTGATGGAGCACTATTCCTCCCACTGACACCAATGATGGGGCAGTATTCCTTCCACTGATACCAATGATAGGGCACCATTCCTCCCACTGACACCAGTGATGGGGCACCATTCCTCCCACTGACACCAGTGATGGGGCACCATTCCTCCCACTGACACCAGTGATGGGGCACTATTCCTCCCACTGACACCAGTGATGGGGCACCATTCCTCCCACTGACACCAGTGATGGGGCACTATTCCTCCCACTGACACCAGTGATGGGGCACTATTCCTCCCACTGACACCAATGATGGGACACTATTCCTCCCACTGACACCAGTGATGGAGCACTATTCCTCCCACTGACACCAATGATGGGGCAGTATTCCTTCCACTGATACCAATGATAGGGCACCATTCCTCCCACTTACACCAGTGATGGGGCACCATTCCTCCCACTGACACCAGTGATGGGGCACCATTCCTCCCACTGACACCAGTGATGGGGCATTATTCCTCCCACTGACACCAGTGATGGGGCACTATTCCTCCCACTGACACCAGTGATGGGGCACTATTCCTCCCACTGACACCTAACATCCTAACATTGGGACATTGTTCCCTTCACTGACCACAGATTCAAGTGAGGTCACTTTTTGCTCCCATTGGTCACAGTCCGGCCCCCTCTAAAGTTTGAAGGACGGTGAACTGACCCTTTGTTTAGAAGGTTTGGGAACCCCTGATGTAGAAAATGAGGTGTCTCCTGTGAAGATTTGTGGTAATCCTTCTTCATACAAAGACTTTGTAGACCCTGTTTGCTGTACTTACCTCCGTGGATTCCGAGTTGTCAGTGCCCGCACAGCCGGGTATTAAATCCCCACCCTTCTCTGTGCAATGCTTCCTTGTCAGACCAGATTGATGCTTTGTGACGGCGCTGACCAATCGGAAACCACTCTGATCCATCCCGGAAGCACTGCACAGAGAAGAGGAAGTGACAGCTCAGCATCCCCGGACCCAAGGTAGGGGTAGGGTGGGGGGTGGTGATGGTTAGGGTATGCAGTGTTAGTTCACTTTTAGGCCACCGCCAAACCTCCCCCCCCCCCCCGCTGTAGCTCGATTATCCAGCACTACTTACCCCATCCAGG
Organism: Lithobates septentrionalis; assembly: GCA_037952835.1. Lineage (NCBI taxonomy): Eukaryota > Metazoa > Chordata > Amphibia > Anura > Ranidae > Lithobates > Lithobates septentrionalis. The sequence continues at coordinate 11,895 of JBBDGP010004880.1, read as the reverse complement.
TCACGGACGGCTTCCTCCCTGCTTCTACTCCACGGCGGCTTCCCCCCTGCTTCTCCTACTGGCCAATAAGTTTGCTTCTCTCGGCCAATTGGGTCTTAAGACCCGCTTCCTGATTGGTCAGGAGGAGTAGCAGGAATACAATAGCGAATATAAATTCGCTATTGTCACGCAAGTGGGTGGGCTCTGCGCCCCGAGCCCACCCTTTTTAAAGCCAATTAGAGCCTCCAGCTCTAATCACGTGCTTCAAAAAAAGAAAATCCCCATTGAAATCCATGCGTCTGGCGTCCTGCATGGAGATTAGGGGGGCTGCACCCCTTATGGAATGGCCGCCACTGGGGCTGATCATGTGATTACAGCAGGTGGTCCCTCCCACTTGGCGCTCACATGTGGTTCGATAGAAATGTGACATCAGCAGCTGCCACCTCGGTTGGTTACGGCCACAAGGAGTAAGAACCAATCACTGCCTTTCCAGAGGAACTTCCATTGAATTGCCGTGTGATGTCAGAACTCCCAGGACCTGGGATGCTTCTTGCAGCCCGAACTGTCCGAGTTGCAATCACCACTTGTAGAGCCATTCCTATGAGCCGGAAACTTTTGTGTACCGTTCATCCAACCACACAGGATCGCAGCAAGAAGCGGCTAGAATAGCTTGGCATCTCCAGAACAGGAGCCGGTAAGAATCGGCTACAATCCTTGTCACGTCGATATAGTGAGGGGGGAAAAAGTATTTGCTCCCCTGCTGATTTTGTACGTTTGCCCCACTGACAAAGAAATGATCAGTCTATAATTTTAATGGTCGGTTTATTATAATAATGAGAGACAGAATAACAACAAAAATATCCAGAAAAGCGCATTTCAAAAAAGTTATAAATTTGATTTGCATTTCAATGAGTGAAATAAATATTTGACCCCTTCTCAGAACATGACTTAGTAGTTGGTGGAGAAACCCTTGTTGGCGATCACAGAGGTCAGATGTTTCTTGGAGTTGGCCTCCAGGTTTGCACACATCTCAGGAGGGATTTTGTCCTCTTTGCAGATCCTCTCCAAGTCATTAAGGTTTCCAGGCTGACATTTGGTGACTCGAACCTTCAGCTCCCTCCACATATTTTCTATGGGATTAAGGTCTGGAGACTGGCTAGGCCACTCCAGGACCTTAATGTGCTTCTTCTTGAGACAATCCTTTGTTGCCTTGGCCATGTGTTTTGGGTCAGTAATGCTGGAAGACCCATCCATGACCCATCTTCAATGCCCTGGCTGAGGGAAGGAGGTTCTCATCCAAGATTTGATGGTCCATGGCCCCGTCCATCATCCCTTTTGATGTGGTGAAGTTGTCCCCTTAGCAGAAAAACACCCCCAAAGCATAATGTTTCCACCTCCATGTATGATGGTGGGGGATGGTGTTCTTGGGGTCATAGGACCTCCATGTATGACGGTGGGGGATGGTGTTCTTGGGGTCATAGGACCTCCATGTATGACGGTGGGGGATGGTGTTCTTGGGGTCATAGGACCTCCATGTAGGACGGTGGGGGATGGTGTTCTTGGGGTCATAGGACCTCCATGTATGACGGTGGGGGATGGTGTTCTTGGGGTCATAGGACCTCCATGTATGATGGTGGGGGATGGTATTCTTGGGGTCATAGGACCTCCATGTATGACGGTGGGGGATGGTGTTCTTGGGGTCATAGGACCTCCATGTATGACGGTGGGGGATGGTGTTCTTGGGGTCATAGGACCTCCATGTATGACGGTGGGGGATGGTGTTCTTGGGGTCATAGGCAGCATTCCTCCTCCTCCTCCAAACACGGCAAGTTGAGTTGATGCCAAAGAGCTCAATTTTGGTCTCATCTGATCACAACACTTTCCCCCAGTTCTCCTCCGAATCATTCAGATGTTCATTAGCAAACTTCAGACAGACCTGTAGTACTGTACATGTGATTTCTGGAGCAGGGGGATCTTGCGGGGGCTGCAGGATTTCAGTCCTTCACGGTGTAGATGTGTTACCGATTGTTTTCTTGGTGACTATGGTCCCAGGTGCCTTGAGATCATTGACAAGATTCTCCCGTGTAGTTCTGTGCTGATTCCTCACCGTTCTCATCATCATTGGAACTCCACGAGGTGAGATCTTCCATGGAGCCCCAGACTGAGGGAGAGTGACAGTTATTTTGTGTTTCTTCTATTTGTGAATAATCGCACCAACTGTTGTCACCCTCTCACCAAGCTGCTTGGCGATGGTCTTGTAGCCCATTCCAGCCTTGTGTAGGTCTACAATCTTGTCCCCGACATCCTTGGGCAGCTCTTTGGTCTTTGGCCATGGTGGAGAGATTGGAATCTGATTGATTGCTTCTGTGGACAGGTGTCTTCTATACAGGTAACAAGCTGAGATTAGGAGCACTCCCTTTAAGAAAGTGCTCCAGATCTCAGCTCATTACCTGTATAGAAGAGCCAGAAATCTTGCTGATAGGGGATCAAATACTTATTTCACTCATTAAAATGCAAATCAATTTATAACTTTTTTCAAATGCGTTTTTCTGGATATTTTTTTTCTTATTCTGTCTCTCGCTGTTATAATAAATCGACCATTATAATTATAGACGGATCGTTTCTTTGTCAGTGGGGCAAACCTACAAAATCAGCAGCCGATCCTTTTTTTCCCCTCGCTGTAAATTGCATGCAGAGGATTTCGTTTCTCTTTCTTCTACAGGAGCCGAGTTCGGATTTTTAGAAAGCTGTAATTCCGCCAGTCACGTATTCTGTAATTACCGTCATGTACCGGCTGCTCAGTAAACAGCAGGCGGAGGTTTGGCCTTCAGGCGTCGTCTGACAATGTATACAATAATGTCTGATTATCCCGCTATTACCCGTCCTTCACACTGACTGAAATAAGAGCTTCCATTTTAGGAGACAACACAGACAGTTCTTATTGCAGGCCCAGATTGTTTCTGTCCGCATGGTGTAATTATTGAGCCTCCCCTCTGTGAGATAAGGGAATTAGATGGGACTTGTCCTTTGACCCGCCTATATGGAGGAGGATGGATTCTCTTCTTTTTTCTTTTTTTTTTAGCAGACTGGATAGGATTGGAGGTAGGCGGGTATAAACGGACACAAGTCCATAGGGATACATGGATCATCCAATCGGATCCGCCTGAAAAACTGACACGCAGACTGGATAGAATCACCTGTGTGATAGAGGCTCCTTATACCTCACATGGAGATATATATACACTATATCAGGGCTCGAAATTTCAAGTCCTGAGCTACTAGCCAGGCCTTAGGCTGGGTTCACATCATCGTCGCATCCGTCTCACAGCAGGGGGTCCGGTGCGTCCACGTTCACCGCTTCAGCCCGAATGTTGGGCTGAATTTGGACCTGAAACGGACCAAAAGACGCACAGCGTTTTTGTGCAAAATGCACCAGACCTGCGGAGATAGAGAGCCGGTCACAATCTTTTACTATTGCGAATTGGATGTGGACAACCCGCATCCAATTCGCAATGATGTGAACCCGGCCTTAAGGGTTACTCGCCACCAGTTGCCCCACCCAACCCCCCAACCATGCCCCGCCCCTAAACACGCCCTCATAAATTATCTCATGAAACGCCCCTTAAAAGTTTTTTGCAGAACTAAGTTACAAACATAAACATTAACAACAACTTTATCAGCGCCGGTCAATACGGTCTCACCTGTGCCCATCAGTACAGCTTCACCTGTGCCCATCAGTACAGCTTCACCTGTGCCTGTCAGTACAGCCTCACATGTGCCCACAGCTTCACCTGTGCCCTTCAGTACAACTTCATCTGTGCCCGTCAATACAGTCTCACCTGTGCCCATCAGTACAGCCTCACCTGTGCCGGTCAGTACAGCCTCACATGTGCCCAACAATACAGCCTCACCTGTGCCCGTCAGTACAGCTTCAACTGTGCCCATCAGTATAGTCTCGCCTGTACCTATTAGTGAAGTCTCACCTGTGCCCATCAATACAGCCTCACCTGTGCCTGTCATTACAGTCTCACCTGTGCCCGTCAATATAGCCTCACCTGTGCCCGTCAGTGCAGACTCTAGCCCTGAGGAAGGGGGAACGCCCCCGAAACGCGTTAGGTGTACCCCATGTTCTGCATTGTTTTTATGGCCTTTTGTCAGTTGCATTTTGTGAGTACCCACTTTTATATAAAACATTTTTATTATTAAATTATTTTTGGTAATGCACTAGGTGTGCGCGCCTTCCATTTCTGTTTTTCTTGTAGCCAGTGCAGTCTGACCTGTGCCCGCCAGTACAGTCTGACCTGTGCCCGTCAGGACAGCCTCACCTGTGCCCATCAGTAGAGCCTCACCTGTGCAGTACAGTCTCACGTGCCCATCCATACAGCCTCACCTGTGTCCATCAGTACAATCTCACCTGTGCAGATGAAGGTTCGAGCTGGCCGATCATTAGAGAACGGGGATTGCCTACTGTAACAGCTTTCATTTGAATTGCTGGGTTACCAGCGTCGCTCATGTCACACAGTCCCGCCTCCCGGCATTGGACTGGTGTTCTGTCTATTAAATGCGCCAGCCGAGGAGGCGGGACAGTGTGACGTGAGCCATGCCGGGCGAGGAGGCGGGACTGTGTGACGTGAGCCGTGCCGGGCGAGGAGGCGGGACTGTGTGACGTGAGCCATGCCGGGCGAGGAGGCGGGACTGTGTGACGTGAGCCGTGCCGGGCGAGGAGGCGGGACTGTGTGACATGAGCCGTGCCGGGTGAGGAGGTGGGACTGTGTAACGTGAGCCGTGCCGGGTGAGGAGGTGGGACTGTGTGACGTGAGCCGTGCTGGGTGAGGAGGTGGGACTGTGTAACGTGAGCCGTGCCGGGTGAGGAGGTGGGACTGTGTGACGTGAGCCGTGCCGGGCTAAGAGGCGGGACTGTGTGACATGAGCCGTGCCGGGCGAGGAGACGGGACTGTGTGACGTGAGCCGTGCCAGGTGAGGCGGGACTGTGTGACGTGAGCCGTGCCGGGCTAAGAGGCGGGACTGTGTGACGTGAGCCGTGCCGGGCGAGGAGGCGGGACTGTGCGACGTGAGGCGTGCCGGGAGGCGGGACTGTGTGACGTGAGCCGTGCCGGGTGAGGAGGTGGGACTGTGTAACGTGAGCCGTGCCGGGTGAGGAGGTGGGACTGTGTGACATGAGCCGTGCCGGGCGAGGAGGTGGGACTGTGTGACGTGAGCCGTGCTGGGCTAAGAGGCGGGACTATGTGACGTGAGCCGTGCCGGGCGAGGAGGCGGGACTGTGTGATGTGAGCAACCCTGGGAACCCAGCAATTCAAATGAAAGCTGTTACAGTGGGCAATCCCCGCTCTCTGATGATCGGCAAGCTCTCCTTTTCCTCTCCTCTTTTCCCCTGGCTGGGAGAATGGCTCCCCTTCAACCCCGTCTGCTAGGGGTGCTCACCGCCCCTCCCCTGAGGCAGCCCATGCTCGCCAGCCATCATTTTCCATTAGCAAAATCCGAGTAGACGAGTGGAAAATTTGAGGGCTGCACTATATTGTCAAAAGTATTGGGACACCTGCCTTTACACGCACATGGACTTTAATGGCGTCTTAGTCCGTAGGGTTCAATATTGAGTTGGCCCACCCTTTGCAGCTAGAGGAAAGGAGGCAAGCGGTTGCAGAGCCACATAAGCTGAGGTTTCCTGTATAGCGCCGGCTCCTCTCACAGGCAGAGTGATATCAAATGCACTCTACCTGGGACAGCAACATCCGGCGATACCTGAATAGAAGACTTATTAAAGGTAAGTTTATTCCAAAACTCACAGTGTATGTATGGGCATATCTGTTCTGCAGCTGTTACTGGGCTGCTTTCAAGCTGATCCGCAGGGTTACCTGCACTGAGCCATAGACTTCTGTTATTACCTGCGGATTTGGTGTGTTTTCAGAAAGTGCACCACACCTGCAGGATATAATGGAAGTCTATGGCAAAGTGCAGCTAACCCGCAGGAAAGCCACAGGTGCAGTGCGGGTAAATCACAGCGAATCAGTGTGAAAGCAGCCTTAGGCCCCATTCACACGATCAGAGCGACTCACTCGGACCCTCCATTTACCTTTATGGAGCGGCAGATGTAAATGGACTTCCAATCCGATCTGCTAAATAAAAAAACAGAAGGGGGTCTGTCCCCTTCTGTCTGGGCGGATCAGAGGGCCCATAGAGTAGACTGGGCCGTGTTCATGTCTGCTCTGCATATGTAGATTGGGCAAAGACCAGTCATCCGCCCGCTCCGCTCACTGGGGCCCATGACTGGTTGGCAAGTCGCTTAATTGGCCCTCGCTCTTCAAAAGGTTGGCCACCCTTGCCATAGACACACTCCTAAACCTTGTGGACGGCCTTCCCAGAAGAGTTGAAGCTGTTATAGCTGCAAAGGGCGGGGCCAACTCAATATTGAACCCTACGGACTAAGACTGGGATGCCATTAAAGTTCATGTGCATGTAAAGGCAGGCGTCCCAATACTTTTGGTAATATAGTGTCTGTTAGAAAGCAATCCTGAAGCAGAATAGCCACGAAACGCATAGACTAATGCTTGAGATTAAGACACGATGGCCTCAATGCTCTGCTTCTGTTTTTATCTACCAAGAATGGAATTTTAAATGTTTATAATAAAGATTTAGACAAATCTTTTGAAGTGGTTTGTGTAAAGCTCCATTTACACTTGTGCGACTTCAAAATCATGCGATTTTTCAGTGTTAGTGGATTGTAAAGGTTTTTTTTTTCCCATAGACACACTCCTAAACCTTGTGGACAGCCTTCCCAGAAGAGTTGAAGCTGTTATAGCTGCAAAGGGCGGAGCCAACTCAATATTGAACCCTACGGACTAAGACTGGGCTTGCCAGGAAAGTTCATGTGTGTGTAAAGGCAGGCGTCCCAATACTTTTGGTAATATATTTCCCTGGTGGTAATCTAAAAAAAAAAAAAGAAATCCCCTTTCTTTTGTGCATATTTTGTATAAATTTCAGGATGGGGACCTCAGGTTATTTAAGTACATATGTAATATTAGCAACCCATATATTTCGATTTGGTATATTTCACCTGAATAAGCCCTTTTGTGGTGAAACACGTTGCAAAGGTGAGGACTGTGACAGCGATTGTTAAATAGATTGAAACCTGCATGACATGATTGGTGTGGAGAGTTTTCCCCTGCAAATCTATGAAAATATTCAGAAAATCTGGACGTTCCTCAGACCACAAAACACACAAATCTCATTTCCAAAAAAAGGTTTAATCCAGACAGAAAAATATCGACATTTACATCCCCCAGACCGGAAAAAAAAATCATCGCCCCCTTCTGAAAGCAAAGAGGGAAGAAAAGGATTGTTCTCTCCCAGGCCCGTTTCTCACCGCAACAGGAACCAATCACTGTATCCCATCGACTTGCATAGTTCGCAGCCCCCCCCTCCCCCCCATGGTGTCCCACCAGCAGCCCTGAGAAAGAAGTGAGAAGGGTCTGTCGGCACGATGGGACAAATCCCACACAAAGCCACTTCTAGACGGCTGCTAGGCTCTCGGAATCGCTTGTCCAACTTCGGCTGTAGGACTGGGGCCTGCTGTCGCTCTTCGGCATGAGAAGGTTGGAGGGGAGGGGTGGTGGAGTGAAATTGCTACCAATCTAGGGGGCGCTGTCTGTGGAGGAACGAGCCTGGCTAAAGTGAAGTGAAGCAGGAACAAAGCGATCGCTTGCCTTGAGGAGCTTGAGAGAGACAGATGGCGGACAGAACCCGTATGACTTTCTGGTGGCCCGACTCGAGGCTGATCTGCTAACTGACAAGTTGGGTGGGGAGGGGTAAGATTATCTGTAGTGTATGCACAGTGCAGCTCCTCCGATCCCAGCAAGACACAGATCAGCGGGTGGCACCCACAGAAAGTGGCAGGTCAAGGCTGGCCAATAGCGGGACAGCGCTCTTTTTGGCCGATTACACCATGGGTGCCGCCTCGCCTGGCTCGTGAGCCGTCGGAGTGTGTGGCTGACTGCTGGTGTTAAAGGAGGTCTCCCGTGTAGAGTCTTCCTCCTCCTCTTCTTCCTCCTCCATGTTTGGCCACGAGGTCTGGTCTTCTACTCGTTTCAGACGCTCGTTTAGAGCCTTCAACGCCAGCTGCCTATAAGGATATAAAGAAAAGAAAAACAAAACAGTAACAGCAGCTCAAAATATCAACCACTAAAAACAAACCTATCACAATTATTTATGGGTTTGGCTCTGGTTTCTTCTATTGGCCTCTACACAGCAGTGATGCCGGGGGCAGCAGATGGAACCACTGTTCCCTGCCAGAGACCAGGTAACTAACAGAGGTACGGGGTGCCAGCGCCAGCTGCTGGACAGGCAAGTACACTATATGGCTGAAAGCATGCAGGCCCCCTCCAAGTGTCTCCAGTGAAGGGTCCTGGTAACCCTCAATCATACAAAGACATTGTAGACAATTGTGCTCTTCCAACCTTGTGGTAACAGTTTGGTGAAGACCCTTTTCTGTTCCTCCATGCCTATGGCGTGGGCTTTGTACATGCGGGATAGTCATGGAGGAACAGAAAAGGGTCTTCACCAAACTGTTACCACAAGGTTGGAAGAGCACAATTGTCTACAATGTCTAGAACTGAGAAGGACTTTTCCAAGACTGATGCCAACAGGTTGGGGGTGGCTAGAACCCCTGTCATCCAAAAGAGCATTTATGAGGTCAGGTGCTGATGTTGGATGGGTAGACCTGGCTCACCATCAATTTTCCAATTCATCTCAAAGGTGTTCAGTGGGTTTGAGGTCAAAGCTCCCTGCAGGACATGAGGTATGTCAAGCTGGTCAAACCATGTCTTTATGGAGACATTGGTTGAGAAGACCTGGCTCATTCCAGTTCATCCCAAAGGTATTCAGTAGGGTTGAGATCAGGGCTCTGTGTAGAACACTCAAGTTCCTCCACAACATACTGGTCACACCATGTCTTTATGGCGTGGGCTTTGTACATGGGGGATAAAGACATGGTGTGACCAGTATGTTGTGGAGGAACTTGAGTGTCCTGCACGGAGCCCTGATCTCAACCCTACTGAACACCTTTGGGATGAACTGGAATGAGCCAGGTCTTCTCAACCAATGTCTCCATAAAGACATGGTTTGACCAGCTTGACATACCTCATGTCCTGCAGGGAGCTTTGACCTCAAACCCACTGAACACCTTTGGGATGAATTGGAACATTGATGGTGAGCCAGGTCTACCCATCCAACATCAGCACCTGACCTCATAAATGCTCTTTTAGATGACAGGGGTTCTAGCCATCCCCAACCTGGTGGCATCAGTCTTGGAAAAGTCCTTCTCAGTTCTAGACATTGTAGACAATTGTGTCTTTTGGTAACAGATTGCGAAGATCCTTTTCTGTTCCACCATGACTCTCCCCTCTGTACAAAGGCAGCTCCATAAAGACATGGCTCGACCAGTTTGGTGTGGAAGATTGTCCTGCACAGAGCCCTGACATCATCCCTACTGAACATCTCTAGGATGAATTCGAACAACGATTGTGAGCCATGTTATTTTTTTTTTTGGTGCCCAGCATGAGGCCTGATGTGTAAGCCAGGTCTTCTCATCCAACATCATTACCGGACCTCACAAACAGGCACAAATGTCTACAGACACCATCCAAAATCCTGTGGAAAGTCTTCCCAGAAGAATGGAGGATGTTAAAAATGTTATGGTCACAAAAGTGTGTGTGGGGGGGGGGGGGGTGCAATTCCATATTAGTGGTCATGGTTTTGGAATGGGATGTCCCACAAGCTCATAGAGGTGTGATGGTCAGGTGTGCAAAGCCAGCCCTATAAAGGCATGGTTTGACCAGTTTGGTGTGGAGGAATTTGAGTGTCCTGTAGAGCCCTGACCTCATCCCTACGGAACATCTTTTTCAGATGAATTAGAACGCTGATGGTGAGCTAGGTCTTCTCATCCAACATCAGTACCTCACCTCACAAATGCTCTTTTGGAGGACAGGGGTTTTAGCCTTCCCCAACCTGATGGCAACAGTCTTAGAAATGTCCTTCTCAGTTCTAGACATCATAGACAATTGTGCTCCTCCAACCCTGTGGTAACAGATTGGTGAAGACCCTTTTCTGTTCCTCCACGAACACCCCTGTGTACAAAGCCACCCCCATAAAGACATGGTGTGACCAGTTTGGTGTGGAGGAACTCAAATGTCTTCTGACCTCAACCCTACTGATCATCTTTGGGATGAATAGGAATGCCAATGGTGAGCCAGGTCTTTTTTTTTTTTGGTGCCCAACATGAGGCCTCATGTGTGAGCCAAATCTTCTCACCGAACATTAGTACCTGCCCTTTACAAATGGGCAAAAATTCCTACAGACACCCTCCAAAATCTTGTGGAAAGTCTTCCCAGAAGTCACAAAGGAGGACAAACTCCATATTAATAGGCATGGTTTTGGAACAAGAAGTCCCAGAAGATCTTATTAGTGTGAAGGTCAGGTGTCCAAAGTTTTGCCAATATAATGATTCAGATCCTTTTAAAGAGCGTGTGCCTTGATTTTGTTCCCACTAGGCAGCTACAGGTTCTCTCTCGCCTTACAAATTATTCATCAAGGAGATAAGCTACACACATCTGACAAGCTTGCTCATGAAAAATTACCAAAGTGTCTGTCCACGGGAATATCTATATTGTGCTTGAGGCAAATTCTAATCTCTACTCCATATTTCCACAATAGTGACAGTTTTATTAGCCCTGTTTGGGGGGGGGGGGGGGGGGGGCTTTGGTGAGATATCAGGGGTCTTAACAGACCCCTGACATCTCCCATTTGAGACAGGGAAAAGGACTGAGGACACAGATTCCTTTCTCTGTAGCCTCAGCTGCACTGCAGATGAATGGACAGGAGATAGCGGCTCCTCTCCATTCATAAACGAAAGCATCGTAAACACAGTTCAAGATGCTCAGTAACACTTATGAATGGACAGTCAGTGATCACTGACACTGTGCATTTGGAAAAGGAAGGAGCCGGTAAATTACATATTTACACACCCCTTCTTCCGCTCTCTATCCTGACAGGTCAAGGACAGAGGGGGGCAGAGGAGCACAGAGGGGGGGGGACCCGAGGAGCATGGAGGGGGACCGAGGAGCACAGAGGGGGGGACCCGAGGAGCACAGAGGGGGGGACCCGAGGAGCACAGAGGGGGGACAATCTGTGCGGGGCTCGGGAGGAGTTACAATTTACTGATCTCCCTGTATACATTTCAATAAAGCAGCTGAAGGCTGCGGGAGGGAAAGGAGGAAAAGCGGCTGTCAGCTGCTTTATTGAAATATATACAGGGAGATTGTAACTCCTCCCCGTCCCTGCACCGATCACCCCTGACTGTCCCCCATATCCTCCTCCAGTCCACGTGAATTCATCAGGGGATAACCATGGGCGTGAAGCTACGCGTTGGGATTGAGCGATAGGTATATCGGAAGTCACGCGGGAATACAAGCTCGCCGCTCGTGGAGTATATGTCCGTCATTACCTTTGCAAAAAGTGAGTGTATTAGCCGTGTTTTTACTCAATAAACCTGTTAAAGGATACTACACTATATGGAACTCTTTCTGCATATATCATTAATATCGAGAGGGGGCCCCCAAAGAGGAAGTACCATCCACCATAGAGAGTTACCAGTCAGACCAATCAGAGAAGGACCCCTAGAGGCAGCTGGAAGCACCCAGAATTTATCTCATACTCATGCTATTACCTTACAGCAGTAAGGTGAGAGGCCAGTGCACACACTGGAATGGCCGGACACCAGCTACTTACTCACTACTTCTCTTGGTGAAGGGATTCACCGCTCGTGTGTTTACTGCTGATTTTTATATGGACTTATACTGTTTGTGTACTGCAAACTGTTTACACTTACCAAAGGCATTTTGAGTG
>JBBDGP010004879.1:0-27191 GCA_037952835.1 Lithobates septentrionalis | reverse complement strand
TTTTTGCTGACACATAATGCACCAGATTTTGCACTTTTAGTAAATAAACCTCACTGACTTACCCAAGTCCTGTCAAGCAGTAAGACTAACTGAGGGCACAAGGAAGACACCATAGGGTCTAACTAGGACTGAACTAACTAGCACTAAACAGGAGAGGACAGAGGCAGAAACCTAAAATCACATTGCAGTGGCCCCAAAACTCCACTAGATGTCAGCATACTACCTAATAATAATAACCTGATGCTGTTCAATGCAACACAGAAACAAACGGATGTAAGTGGGACAAACCAAGCGGCTTTCCTTCACTCCGGAGAGATTTTCTCTCATTTCCTGCTGGACGCCCAAGACAGGAAATCCTCACATGGCGCACAGACCACAAAAAAAAAAAAAATTAAATGGATCTGCGGTTTACCTTTCCTGACTCCACCCAAAACTGAAAAACAGAACCTGCAAGATTTATTTTAGCACAGGGCAAATCAAGTGTGGTGCATGGCACTAAGCCCACATTGCGCTAATCTGACATGTCAAATCGGAGCCTATTGCCGGCAACGGCACTGTCCGAATTGGTGAATGCTGATTCCCAAAAAGTAGTTCCTGCACTTTTGGCGACTTCAGGGGGTGATTTCAATAGACATCTGTTGCAGGAACCCGCACAGGTGTCTCACGAATCGCCCCCGATGTCGGACTGAAATGCTGGTTTGAACTCGCACGATTTCAAGCCCCCGTTCAGTGTGAACCTACCTATGTTCAAGGTAAGTATTGCATTTCAACGCACACCTACCGCACTGCAGCAACGGTCGTTATACCAATGGGCGGGGGCATAAAATGTGGTGCAAACAAGAAATAAATGGAACATTTTCTCCTGTGAAATACCAAAAGGATTCCTTCAGCAGAACAAGACCCAACAGATTCAAAGGAGCTGCATATTAAAATAGTAATTACTTTAAAAGAAAAAAAAAAATCAAGTGCAATTTAATGTGTTATCTAAGAAGGTCATTGCTGCATATTTGTCGGTCCCTCCACCTACATTCCACAATGTGAGCTGATGCAGAGAAATAATTGGCACAGGCACTGAGATCTGATGAAGGACTGATATGCACTGTGTATGCTTTCTGGCCTAATTCTCGTTGCATTAGGACAGGGGCGTAGCTATAGGGGTCTCAGGGGTCTCAATTGCGACCCGGGCCCTATGCGGCTCCCCTGTGCCGAAATCCATAGAGCACAGTGCAAAGGGAGCATCGGAGGGGGGCCCTGACGCTCTCCCACCGTGGGGTTGCCCTAAGACAGCAGGAAGGGGGCCCACTGCAGAACATGTGAAAGGGCCCCGCTACGAGACCACAATAAAAGGACCCTGCGACAGGAGTAAAGAGCCTCGGGCCCAGAGGGAAAGGCCCCAGCCAGGGTCGGGGGGGGGGGGGGCGGCCCCTTCATGGTTTCTTTCACTGGGGCCCTAAAAGTTCTAGTTACGCTTCAAGCTCAAACACGCACGGCTTTCTCTGCCGCCTCAGCTGCACTGCAGTGAATGAATGGGAAATGCTCTGGGCTGAGCGGCTTCCTGTTCATTCACAAACCGAAGCATAGTAAACACTTAGTATGTAAATCACTTTACTATGCTTCAGTTAAGAATGAACACAGTGAGTGAGTGTGTTCATTTAGAAAAGGAAGGGGACGGTAAATTACATATTGACTAGCCCCTTCTTCTGCTCTTCATCCTGAAACATCCTCGCAGCAGCCGGGGGGAGAGGAGGGAAGCCAGCAGCACTATGGAGGGCACAACACAGGGGAGACCCCGGGCAGCAGTGGAAATCGGCACCATACAGAGCGATTAGAGTGTGCCCAGGCACACCTGAAACACCCTCTACGCACACCTATGTCCCATTGAAATGGAGTTCCTACTTTTGGCATCTTTGGCGTGTTCCTACAGCTACAAATTGTGCAAAATTGCTGCGCTCTGCAGTAACCTATTGCAACCGAGTAGCATTAGTTCAATACGGTGTTACTGATGGGGCGGGGTCATTGACCATCATATGTGCTACAGTTATGTCAGTCAATATATCCTGCCTGCACAGGCTCTTAAAGTACCCACTGTGCCCAATGGCAAACTTTCACATTTAGCATGGAATGAGTGTAGAAGCCCGGTGTACTGTGTCTATGGGAGCATTCTGTACACAGACGAGGGGGGCAATAAAACAGAGCCAATAGTAAAATATAAGATTAGTTCTATGATTTTTCAAAAATATTGCAAATTAAATGATTTCTTATGCAATTTATCCGCTCATAATAAACTAAACTATCTAGATCATTTTAGAAATGCTTTAAATATCTGAACATTATACACAGTGGGGGGTATAACTGGAGCGTGCAAAATCGGGTGCAGCTCTGCACAGAAACCAATCAGCTTCCAGGTTTTATTGTAAAAGCATTAATTGAACAAGCTGCTGACGTTAGAAGCTGATTGGCTGCCATCATGCACATCTGCACCAGTTTTAGGTAAATCTCCACCACTGCATGGCTTTTGGCTTTATCGTTGTGCTGCATGGCACTCAGGCATCCAGTAGGGGTCAGTAGAGAGCTTTCTGAGCAGTACATGTGCCACCTTGTGTAAGGCAGCATGTGCTCCATCAGCCCAGGCCTCTGCCCTTTCTTACAATAATTGGATCAGTTGGCAGAACCAAGTGTTTGTATCGGTAATCTCATTCCTGGGCAGCATTCCCTGCCCCCTGGGTGCGGACAGTAACTTAATAATGTTATTTGATTCTAACCTCCTGGCAACAGGTATTCCAGATGTACCCCATGGTCTTATATCATAAAGAAAACCTCCATGTACCTTTCCTAAGTTGTGCGCCCATCACTGTATATACCATTCATAGAAGACATAGATGTATGGTCTATGGTGCCTCGTGCCACTCTGCAGCCCTCTGTAACTCTATATAGGTATATAAACAAATAGTACCCTATGCAAATCATATATTTCTTTGTGACGGCCAATGAAATGCAGAAATCTCCTGGGCAACTGCTGCCCCATTCTCTTTATTGCCATATAAACTATTCTACAAGTTAGCAGGTGACATTATGTACCCCTCTGTGACACCAATATACAGCCTATGGTGCATTGTGTCCCTATATGTCTCTGTGACACCAATATACAGCCTATGGTGCATTGTGTCCCTATATGTCTCTGTGACACCAATATACAGCCTATGGTGCATTGTGTCCCTATATGTCTCTGTGACACCAATATACAGCCTATGGTGCATTGTGTCCCTATATGTCTCTGTGACACCAATATACAGCCCTATGGTGCATTGTGTCCCTATATGTCTCTGTGACACCAATATACAGCCTATGGTGCATTGTGTCCCTACATTGCTCTCTGTGACCCCCTATCCAGCCCTGCCCTCTCTCTCTCCATCTCACTATTGCCATATAAATTATTCTGTCAGTTAGCAGAGCTCTGTACGATTCTGTACCCGACCCCCCCCCCCCCCCCCCTCAACACCAATATATCCTCTATAGGGCAATGTGTCACTATATAACTTTGTGACCCGACCCCCTAACCCAGCCTTGCAGGCCCTGTGTCCCCTTCATAAATTGCTCCCTTGCCATATAAACTATTCTGTTAGCTAGAAGAGCTCTGTACTCCTCCGTGACACCAATATACAGCCTATGGTGCATTGTGCCCCTATATTGCTCTCTGTGACCCCATACTCAGCCTTGCAGACCCCGTGTCAACTTTTATGAATTTCTCCTTTGCCATGTAAGCTATTGTGCCAGTTGACAGAGCTATGCACTTCTCTATGACACCAATATACAGCCTATGATTGATGCATTGTGCCCCTATATCTCTCTCTGACACCATACCCAGCCTCGCAGGCCCTGTGCCACCTTTATAAATGTCTCCATTGTCATGGTAACTATTGTGACAATTAGCAGAGCTCTGTACGGTTCTCTGACACCAGTATACAGCCTTTGATGTTCCTATATCTCTCTGTGACACCATACTCAGGCTTGCAGGCCCTGTGTCACCTTTTATGATTTTCTCCATTGCCATTTAATCTATTCTGCCAATTAGCAGAGCTCTGTACAATTCCCTGACACCAGTATACAGCCTTTGGTGTTCCTATATCTCTCTGTGACACCATACCCAGCCTTGCAGGCCCTGTGCCACCTCTATAAATGTCTCCATTGTCATGGTAACTATTGTGCCAATTAGCAGAGCTCTGTACAATGCCCTGACGCCGGTATACAGCCTCTGGTGTTCCTATATCTCTCTGTGACACCAATATACAGCCTTTGGTGTTCCTATATCTCTCTGTGACACCAATATACAGCCTTTGGTGTTCCTATATCTCTCTGTGACACCAATATACAGCCTTTGGTGTTCCTATATCTCTCTGTGACACCAATATACAGCCTTTGGTGTTCCTATATCTCTCTGTGACACCAATATACAGCCTTTGGTGTTCCTATATCTCTCTGTGACACCAATATACAGCCTTTGGTGTTCCTATATCTCTCTGTGACACCATACGCCTCTATAGTACTGTATGTGGCCAGCAGTAAGCTACACCACATAGTGAAAAAGGAAACACATTGAAAACCAGTTCATTACTTCTCTAAATATAAAGCTTGCCGCTCATCACTCGCAGAGTTTCAGTGGTGAATATTGTTTTATCTTCAAAACCTGTAAAGTATTCCCTGATCTCGTCTTTCCAACAAATCCAGAACAGCAAGATTGAATTTTCGGATTCAATAAAAGAAACATTGAATGCTGGAAGACAGAGGTTATGGAGGAGGCGCGGTAACAGAATTCAGTGAATTTGTTCCAATGAAAGTCGCGGTTTGCAGCGGAGGAACAGACGGGGTTAACAATGGATGCATTAGAGAGAGTGGGACTGACGGGGTGGAGTAGAACTTCGGTGAGCCCAATGCCCTCTAAACAGTTCCACCCCATCCTTGTAATCTCAGCAGTGTTTGCAGAGACAAAAGAAAAATGCCCGGCCTTAATCCAGGTGTGAGGCTCCGGGTGCAAAGAGCTCCTAATCCTCCAAACTGACTCCACTTCTGTCACTCACACTGACGTCCAATCCACCGCCACGCTCACAGTTCTTTGTGTCACTTTTCTAGGGGGGCCCAAAAACTCTCAGCTTTTCCTTGTTTCAGGAACCGAAAATGTTTTCAACAGACGCTTACTGACCAAAAAAGAGATTCAACAGACTGCGGACCCCAAAAATGGATTGCTGGATCTCATTGGGGTCCCCAGACCAATGCTAGTCACCTGTGCAGATTGTGTACCCCAATACTCCTAAAAATAATACTATAATTATGAAGAATACCGTTCAGTGTGGAGTTCTTCTGTCTGTACCCTCTAAAATAAAGTGGTGGTCAACTTTCATTTAAAAAGGTAGGGGGGGCTCAAGTGTGCCCCCCCCCCCCAACATTACCAAAGGGCTGCACATACGAGTACAATGATAGAGAGAAGTGTATAGGCATGCTGCAGGAGAAGGTCAGAGACTGCAGACACACTAAAGGAGATGATCAGAGACTGCAGACATAATACAGGAGAAGGTCAGAGACTGCAGACATAGTACAGGAGATGATCAGAGACTGCAGACATAGTACAGGAGATGATCAGAGACTGCAGACATAATACAGGAGATGATCAGAGACTGCAGACATAATACAGGAGATGGTCAGAGACTGCAGACATAGTACAGGAGATGATCAGAGACTGCAGACATAGTACAGGAGATGATCAGAGACTGCAGACATAATACAGGAGATGATCAGAGACTGCAGACATAATACAGGAGATGATCAGAGACTGCAGACATAGTACAGGAGATGATCAGAGACTGCAGACATAATACAGGAGATGATCAGAGACTGCAGACATAGTACAGGAGATGGTCAGAGACTGCAGACATAGTACAGGAGATGGTCAGAGACTGCAGACATAGTACAGGAGATGATCAGAGACTGCAGACATAATACAGGAGATGATCAGAGACTGCAGACATAATACAGGAGATGATCAGAGACTGCAGACATAATACAGGAGATGATCAGAGACTGCAGACATAGTACAGGAGATGGTCAGAGACTGCAGACATAGTACAGGAGATGGTCAGAGACTGCAGACATAATACAGGAGATGATCAGAGACTGCAGACATAGTAGAGGAGATGATCAGAGACTGCAGACATAGTACAGGAGATGATCAGAGACTGCAGACATAGTACAGGAGATGGTCAGAGACTGCAGACATAGTACAGGAGATGATCAGAGACTGCAGACATAGTACAGGAGATGGTCAGAGACTGCAGACATAGTACAGGAGATGATCAGAGACTGCAGACATAATACAGGAGATGATCAGAGACTGCAGACATAATACAGGAGATGATCAGAGACTGCAGACATAATACAGGAGATGATCAGAGACTGCAGACATAATACAGGAGATGATCAGAGACTGCAGACATAGTACAGGAGATGGTCAGAGACTGCAGACATAGTACAGGAGATGGTCAGAGACTGCAGACATAATACAGGAGATGATCAGAGACTGCAGACATAGTACAGGAGATGATCAGAGACAGCAGACATAGTACAGGAGATGATCAGAGACTGCAGACATAATACAGGAGACGGTCAGAGACTGCAGACACACTAAAGGAGACGGTCAGAGACTGCAGACACGCTACAAGAGATGGTCAGAGACTGCAGACACGCTACAAGAGATGGTCAGAGACTGCAGACACGCTACAAGAGATGGTCAGAGACTGCAGACGTGCAACAGGAGAGGTCCACAGACAGCAGAAATATTACAGGAAATGGTCAGAGACTGCGGACATGATGCAAGAGATGGTCAGAGACTGCAGACATAGAACAGGAGAGGGTCAGATACTGCAGGCATGCTACAAGATACAATCATACATATTACATAAGACTGCTAGAGATGACTGCTATTATATTTCCTATAGAAGTCAATGCTTTCACATTTGTGCTCCCCACAAACCCCATGTGGCTGTATTTTAAATTTCTCTCAAAATTGTTGAAGATCAGAAAAAAACACACACATAAAAAGTAAAGGAATTTGATTTTTTCCTGCATATGCTAAAGAACCCAGGTAAGGAAAACACGGGATTACGACCTGCAGGGGCCCTGTGGGCCACACAATGTGCCAAAGGGCCACAGCTTTGGCACCTTGCATCAGATCTCACCCATCTGTAGGACAAGGAGGGGGCAGGGGCAGGGCGTGGTAGTGCAATGAACTTTAATGTTTGTACTCTAATCAATAAAACAAAGTGCAGAGGGTTGGTAAACTCACCGAGCACAAGAAAAAACACAGATTTAAAAAAATGTGACCTGAACTTTTCCTAAGGCACCTCAATTTCTGTCTCTGCACCCCGAAACCTACTGCAGGGTTCTTACAAAAAAAAAAAACTCAGCTCTGCACAGAGGAGTGTTACATTGACAATGCAGAGCCTGTGGACAGGAAGATCTAGAAAAGTCTCCTTGATTCTCCGAAAAAGACAACTTGTGGTTATGTGGCACCATAGAGCAGGCGGCTTTCCCGAAAACAAGAAATACAGATAATGCACATGTAGAGACGGGCACGCTACAGATAATAATAACCAGAGAAGTTTCATATCCTGGGAGGTCCCCGGCTGCCATAGAGCTACAACCCCCCCCCCCCCCCCCCACAAGACATCTGCACATTTTGTACAATCCCCCCCCCCCAGTGAAAATTGAAGTTCTCTAAAAAGATTAAAAAGTTGATGAAAGTTGAAGATTGGTGGCTTAAAGGAAGTAGCAGTGTTGCTGGCCTCTGGTGCACATAGGGTTACACACACCATGTGCTCTGCTGTATAGAGCATTAGATGGGTGATTCATACCCCCAGCTCAGCCAATGACACTTTCTAAGTGCCTGAGACCTGATTCATGGGATTCAGCAGCCAAAGAACCAAATTCAAAAATGTTACTGAAGATGATGTGTCTAGATTGTCCTCTAAGTGTAGCACACATGGCGGTCCTCTAACAGTAGCATGGGGGCAGTCCTCTAAGAGTTGCACACACGGTGGTCCTCTAAGTGTAGCACACATGGCGGTCCTCTAAAAGTAGCATGCATGATCCAAGTCCTCCAAGAGTAGCATGCATGGCGGTCCTCTAAAAAAGAGTGCATACTCCAAGAGCAGCGTGGCTGTCCTTCAAGAGTAGCATGCATGGCGGTCATTCGAGAGTACCATGCATGGTGGTCCTCTAAGTGTAGTGTGCATACTCCAAGAGCAGCGAGGCTGTCCTTCAAGAGTAGCATTCATGGCAGTCCTCTAAGTGTAGAGTGCATAGCGGTCCTCTAATTACTGCTTCATATAACTGGGGGGGGGGGGGTCACCATCCCATACATTGGGGGGGGGGTCATGTGGTACTCATCTGTCCTTTTTCAAACTAGATAGATACTATCCAGATACAGGTCAGGACATGTCTCTGTTCCAAGCAGAACTCCCATTCTTTCAAAGTTCTTTTAAAGCAGTGAAAAGGAGGGACCAAGTACATAGGACTGGTCATGTGTAGGACAGAGAAGGTGCACAGCCATGAAGAGGACAGGTCATGTCTTTACTAAAATCACATGGGACGGAGGGCTGGAATTATATCAGACATCATTGAGGTCAGGCTTAGGACATTCAGGACAGAAGGCTGCAGTCCTACAGACTAATCTGTGTATTGAAGCAGGTCCTATACACAGAACTGCTCTTCATACTAAAGGACTGGTCTAGTGTAAAATGAACCCTGACCGGGGATAGCTGGGACATTCCTTCTCAACCATTTCACCACAGAGGAACCCTTGAAAAAAAATGTTCATGTCTCAGGAAACATTTACAAAACCCATTTCATTGGTAGTCAGTGGGGAAAAATGCCCCCTTACCTTATATTGGTGATCAATACAAAGAAAGCCCCCTTACAATGGTGGTCACTATGAAGCATGACACCTTACAGGCAGCTAAAAGAGCATCGGGTTCATATAGCTGGTTCTGCCAAGTGACATTGACCCCAGAACTATGGAGGCACCATCAAATGGGATGTCTGTCTGCCACAGTTCATGGAACCCCTAGCAACCTCTGGAGGAACCCTGATTGAGAATGGCTGCTCTACATGAAGGGATCTGCAAATCAGTCCCATTACACCAAAGGTCTACAAAACACATACGGACAGGTCTACTCTGTACTGAGGGATGCTCTGCCACAAGAGGACTGATCTATCCTACAGCGAGGGGTGCCCAACAACAAGAGATCTAGTCTATCCTACACTGAGGGGTGCCCTACCACAAGAGGACTGTTCTATTCTACACTGAGGGGTGCCCTACTACAAGATATCTGGTCTATCCTTTATTAAGAGGTACCCTACAACAAGAGGACTGGTTTATCCTACACTGAGGGGTGTCCTACCACAAGAGGACAGGTCTATCCTATACTGAAAGGTGCCCAACCACAAGAGGTCTTGTTTATCTTATATTGAGGGGTGCCCTATCACAAGAGGTCTGGTCTATACTACACTGAGGGGTGCCCTATCACAAGAGGTCTGGTCTATACTACACTGAGGGGTGCAACACAAAAAGAGGTCTGGTTTATCCTACACTGAGGGGTGCCCTATCACAAGAAGTCTGATCTATCCTACACTGAGGGGGGCCCTATCACAAGAAGTCTGATCTATCCTACACTGA
Organism: Lithobates septentrionalis; assembly: GCA_037952835.1. Taxonomy (NCBI): domain Eukaryota; kingdom Metazoa; phylum Chordata; class Amphibia; order Anura; family Ranidae; genus Lithobates; species Lithobates septentrionalis. The sequence continues at coordinate 17,467 of JBBDGP010004879.1, read as the reverse complement.
GGGGGGCCCTACAACAAGAGGTCTAGTTTATCCTACACTGAGGGGTGCCCTATCACAATTAGTCTGGTCTATCCTACATTGAGGGGTGCCCTAACACATGGGGCTGGCTATAAGGCCAGCAAATCCCCACAAGGACCAGTCCATTTCATGATCGGATCTCACTGACCACTTATGGGTTCATCTACATCTGAAGGACACCACCGCTCTACAGGGTCACCAGAGGACCTACCTACTCACTAATGAGGTTCACCCCACCACAAAAAGAAATGGACTGATCACCCCCATGTTGGAGGATGATATTCAATCAAAGCCAAATGTCCACCCCCAAACAGGACTGGGGGTTCTATACATCTGATTCCCTACTGGTGGAACCTCCTTAGAGAAGTAATCTTCATCAATCTAACACCCCCCCCCCCCCCCAACACATCACAATCTTGCCCCAAAGACACCACCCTCCTCCTCAGTCCTCACCTGTTGCAAGGAGGTTGGTAGGGGGGTTCCGGGGAATCCCTCTGGGGGCCGGCGGGAGAGTTGCTGCTACCGCGGGATGAGCTGTCGAAACTCCCTGGGTAGTCCTGGTACATGATCCGCGGGGGAGGGGCGATCTTCAGTGCCAACACAGCCGGGCACCACGGGGAGGGTACAGGACAGGGAACTACAGAGAAGGTGTCGGGGGAACTACAAGGAAGGTGTCGGGGGAACTACAAGGAAGGTGTCGGGGGAACTACAAGGAAGGTGTCGGGGGAACTACAAGGAAGGTGTCGGGTGAAGGCAGCGCAGCTCCAGGCTGGTAGAATGGAACCAATCAGCGGATCCGGGTGATGGAAGATCCTCTGATAAAATGTCACCATCCAGATGTTCTAAGGAGTCCAGAGGATGAGGATGAGGCAGATCTCCAATGTAACCATCCAGCTGAGCGGAGGAATCCCGGGATGAGGCTCACTGGTACAATCCCGGGTGTCGGTGCCGATCCTCCGATGGATGGGGAGTTCGGGGCTCCGGGTCGGTGCAGCCGCTCAGCAGATTTCGGGGTGCACAATGTGAGAAGATCGGGGATCCCGGGGATGAGGATGACATACAATGTAACCAGTCAGAGGAGATCGGGATGAGGCTGGAATACAATGTAACAAGTCAGCTGAGGAATCCCGGGGATGAGGATACAATGTCACCAGTCCCCCCCCCCCCCCCACTCAGGATACAATGTCACCAGTCCCCCCCCCCCTCAGGATACAATGTAACACATCCATACAATGTAACATCCCGGGGAGGAGGATACAACGTCTCCACCACTGTTTAGAGGAGTCCCGGGGATGAGGATATCAGTTTAAATATTAATCTGAGCTCAGGAAAGGATACAATGTAACACTATATATAGGAGATGAGGATACAATGTAAGACTATATATAGGAGGTGAGGATACAATGTATAGAGGGGATAAATGTACAATGTAGCACTCTATATAGGAGATAAGTATACAATTTATAGGAGATGAGGATATAATATATAGATGAGATGAGTATACAATATATAGGGGATGAGGAAACAATGTAACACTCTATAGAGAAGATGAGTATACAATGTATAGGGGGGTTGAGTATATAATATATATGAGATGAGTATATAATGTATAGAGGAGATGAGTATACAATGTATAGGGGGGATAAGTATATAATATATATATGAGATAAGTATACAATGTATAGGGGGGGGTTGAGTATATAATATATAGAGGAGATGAGTATATAATATATAGAGGGATGAGTATATATAATGTATATAGAGGAGATGAGGATAGATCGGGTGAGCTCACCTCCAGGGTGGCGATGAGTCAGTCCCCCTCGGTGTGTCGGTGTGTCGCTCTGTAGATCGCTCTCCTTCTCTCGGTCGATGAGTCAGTGGAATGCTATGACATCGATCTCTCTCTGATTTTCTATTCAGCTCCCAGCTCCTGACGTCATCATCTCTCCTCCCCCCTCACTGACAATGGGAGTGTCCGGCCCCAGATCCGGCCCCGCTCTCTCCGGGTGTCGGTGCGGTGTGGGGTCGGATGGGATCGGGTCGGAGGGGTTCTCTGGGACTCCGCGGGGTCCAGATCCGGGCTGAACACGGACATTACCCGCCCCCCTCCGCTCTCCTGGAAGGTGGTCTCGCCCGATGACGCATGTCTCCGTATATGGGCATCTGCGTCCAATGACGTGTGCGGGTTTCCTTGGTTCTGGTGACGTCAGAGGGCAGGGATTCCCTCTGTGGATGGGGCGGCTGTAGAGAAAGGCTGAGGCTGTGTGCCACATTACTTTATCACCCCCAAACCATTATATCCCATTACATTCCATTATATCCAATTATATTCCACCCCAAACCATTATATCTCATCCCATTATATCCCACCCCATCCCATTATATCCCATTATATTCCACCCCATCCCATCCCATTATATCCCATTATATTCCATCATATCCCATCCCATTATATTCCATCATATCCCATCCCATTATATTCCATCATATCCCATCCCATCCTATCCTATCCTATCCCACCCCATCCCATCATATAACAATACATGACAAATCTCTTATCATCCCATAATAATAATACCCGACATATCCCTTATCATCATCATCTATTATTAACCCCTTAAATACCGGACATTCCCACCCCCCCCCTTCCTGCCCAGACACCAATTTTCAGCTTTCAGTGCTGTCACACTTTGAATGACAATAACTCGGTCATGTAACACTGTACACATAGCACATTTTTATCATTTTTTTCACATAAATAGAACTTTCTTTTGTTGGTGTTTAATCATCACTGGGTTTTTTATTTTTTGCTAAATATATATATATATATATATATAAGAAAATTTTGAAAAAACAAAAAACTGTTTCATAGTTTGTTATAAAATTTTGAAAACAGGTAATTTATTTTTCTCCTTCATTGATGAGACTGCACTGATGGGCACTGATAAGGTGGCACTGACAGGCACTGATGGGGTAGCACTGATGGGCACTCATAAGGCGGCACTGATGGGCACTGATAGGCACTGATGGGGCAGCCCTGATGGGCACTGATAGGTGGCACTGATGGTTGGCAATGATAGGTGGCACTTAAGGTCACTGATAGGTGGCACTGATAGGTGGCACTGATGGGCACTGGTAGGCAGTGGTAGGTGACACTGATAGGCAGCACTGATGATGAGGCACTGATGGGCATTGATTGGCAGCACTGATGGGCATTGATTGGCAGCACTGGTGGGCATTGATTGGTGGCACTGGTAGGTGGCACCGGTGGACACTGGTAGGTGGCACTGGTGGGCACAGATGAGCCAGCCGCGGCTCTCTGTGTGGGGGACCGATGTCCCTCTGACAGAAGCCAGTGATTGGCTTTTTTTTTCCCCTCACGTTGACAGTGTGAGGGGAAAAAAATGCCAATTACCGATCTTCTGTTTACATCATGTGATCAGCTGTCAGCCCCTCACTCTGATCTGTGATCAGCCGAGTCTCATAGACCCGCAGGGATGGGCTGACAGCGCATTGCTCAGGAGGACATCCATGGGCGCCCTCCCGGCAATTAGGGCCTGCGCCGTCTTTTGGCTATAGCACGGCTGTGGGCTGGAAGAAGTTAATAATAATAGCTGACATCCCATAAAAATAATAATAGTACTTGCCAGATCCCTTCTCATCTAATAATAATCATATTATTGAGAAAACAAAATAACTTTGGCGCCAAAGGAACAAAAATACAAATATAAGCTCTAAGGATCAGGGCCCTCTGATTCCTCCTGTATTAAAGTGTATTGTATTTGTACTGTCTGCCCTCAAGTTGTAAAGCGCTACGTAAACTGTTGGCGCTATATAAATCCTGTATAATAATAAAAATAAATATAAGCGACAACAATTGCCAGTCGCAGTGTAAATGTGAGATAACAGCGTCACTGCTAATCACAAGTATAGGAACAAACAGATCCATTATCATCATCATATAATAATAATAATAGCTGACAGATCACTTATCATCCCACAATATTATTAAAAATAATAATAATAACAATAATACCTGCCAGATTCCCTCTCATCTAATAATAATAATAATAATACTTGACAGATCCCTTATAATCATCATTTTCAGCATCATCTAATAATAATAATAATAATAGCAACAATACCTGACCGATCCATTATCATCATCATCATTTATTAATAATAATAATAATAATAAATCAATAATAATAATAATAATACCTGACAGATCTCCTCTCATTTAATACTACTACTTCTACTACTACTAATAATAACAATACCTGGCCGATCCATCATCATCATTTAATAATATTAATAATAATAAATCAATAATGATAATAATAACAATACCTGACAAATTCCTTCTCAACCCCAATTCCAAAAAAGTTTGGGCGCTGTGTAAAATCTGAATAAAAACAGAATGCAATGATCTGCAAATCTCATAAATCCAAACTTTATTCACAATAGAAAATTAGAAAAAAAAAAACAACAGAAACAAAAACAAATATATCAAATGTTTAAACTGAGAAACCATTGGACCATTGAAAATGAAAAAAAAAATTCAGGTCATTTTGAAATTGGTGGCAGCAACATGTCTCAAAAAGTTGGGACAGGGGATTAAAAAAGCTGGCAAAGCACAATGTGTAATATTCTGTACGCACCCTTTTCAGTAGGATGTGGCAGATTTACATTAAAGTGGTAGTAATCAGTAAAAACCAAAACACAAACATATCGGCTCCCTTGCAGGTCCATGTCATAATGTGGCGGTATGCACCCTCCAGCGGTGTGCTGTCACCAGGGACTGCAGGCTCTGGCCTGTTTGAATGGCCGAGCCATGATGACAGCACTTCTGCGCTTGCACAGGGGATTCACAGTCATGGCATAGCACTCTCAATGGACGGCACACTGGAGTGTGCCGTCCAATCAGAGCACAGCGTGCATGCTCCGGTGATGCGCGCTGAATATTTCCTATGCAGCGCACATTTCGGAGATATTCACTCTACCTACAGGCAGGGGCGTTGCTAGGTCTACAAAAGATCTGGGGCTAGAGCCCATAGCAGTGTAGTAAAAAAAAAGTAATACGCTTGGGCGGACATACACATGTATATAATATATGTGTGTGTGTGTGTGTGTATATATCACCAGAGAGCCTCCCCCCTTACATCAGGGTCCCCAGAGAGCCTCCCCCTTACATCAGGGTCCCCAGAGAGCCTTCCCCCTGCATCAGGGTTCCCAGAGAGCCCCCCACCTACATCAGGGTCCCCAGAGAGCCCCCCACCTACATCAGGGTCCCCAGAAAGCCTCCCCCTTACATCAGGGTCCCCAGAGAGCCCCCCCCCTTACATCAGGGTCCACAGAGAGCCTCCCCCTTATATCAGGGTCCCCAGAGAGCCCCCCCTTACATCAGGGTCCCCAGAGAGTGTGTGTGTGTGTGTATATATCACCAGAGAGCCTCCCCCTTACATCAGGGTCCCCAGAGAGCCTTCTCCCTGACATCAGGGTCCCCAGAGAGCCCCCCACCTACATCAGGGTCCCCAGATAGCCCCCTACCTACATCAGGGTCCCCAGAAAGCCTCCCCCTTACATCAGGGTCCCCAGAGAGCCCCCCCTTACATCAGGGTCCACAGAGAGCCTCCCCCTTATATCAGGGTCCCCTGAGAGCCTCCCCCTTACATCAGGGTCCCCAGAGAGCCTTCCCCTTACATCAGGGGCCCCAGAGAGCCTCCCCCTTACATCAGGGTCCCCAGAGAGCCTCCCCCTTACATCAAGGTCCCCAGAGAGCCTCCCCCTTACATCGAGGTCCCCAGAGAGCCTGCCCTTACATCATGGTCCCCAGAGAGCCTCCCCTTACATTAGGGTCCCCAGAGAGCCTCCCCTTACATCAGGGTCCCCAGAGAGCCTCCCTCTTACATCAGGGTCCCCAGAGAGCCTCCCTCTTACATCAGGGTCCCCAGAGAGCCTCCCCTTACATCATGGTCCCCAGAGAGCCTCCCCCTTACATCAGGGTCCCCAGAGAGCCTCCCCCTTACATCAGGGTCCCCAGAGAGCCTCCCCTTACATCAGGGTCCCCAGAGAGACTCCCCCTTACATCAGGGTCCCCAGAGAGCCTCCCCCTTACATCAGGGTCCCCAGAGAGCCTCCCCTTACATCAGGGTCCCCAGAGAGCCTCCCCTTACATCATGGTCCCCAGAGAGCCTCCCTCTTACATCAGAGTCCCCAGAGAGCCTCCCCCTACATCATGGTCCCCAGAGAGCCTCCCCCTTACATCAGGGTCCCCAGAGAGCCTCCCTCTTACATCAGGGTCCCCAGAGAGCCTCCCCTTACATCATGGTCCCCAGAGAGCCTCCCCCTTACATCAGGGTCCCCAGAGAGCCTCCCCCTTACATCAGGGTCCCCAGGGAGCCTCCCCCTTACATCAGGGTCCCCAGAGAGCCTCTCCCTTACATCAGGGTCCCAAGAGAGCCTCCCCCTTAAATCAGGGTCCCCAGAGAGCCACCCCCTTACATTAGGGTCCCCAGAGAGCCTCCCCCCTGCATCAGGGTCCCTAGAGAGCCCCCCCACCTACATCAGGGTCCCCAGAGAGCTTCCCCTCCCCTTGGGGACCCCTGCAGAGACTCGGGGCTATGGACCCCAGATTCGGGGCTATAGCCCCAAAAGCCACCCCCTAGTGACGCCACTGCCTACAGGTAATCCTTATTTATGGCCTTATTATTGGCTTCCCAGTAGGTACAAGTTAGAAAGCAGAGTTTACTACTGCTATAATAATGATATAACAATAATCTGTATAATACATGTAATGAAATGAGCGGAGAGAGAGGCTGGATCAGTGAGTGTGACAGATCTGTTATGATTGGGGTGTGCCGGAATAATAATAATAATATTCTGTATAATATATGTAATAAAATCTGTAGTGTACATGGCAGTATTATCAGGGGTGTGCTAGACTTGCATTAGAGCTATTAAACATGTAATAATAATAATAATAATATTCTGTATAATATACTGTATGTAATACATTCTGCAGACAGGATCTGAGTAGTGTGCATGGCAGTATTATCAGGGGTGTGCTAGACTTCCACTAGAGCTACTAAACATATAATAATAATAATAATAATAATAATAATAATAATAATAATAATATCCTATATAATATATGTAATGAGATCTGCAGTGGGACTCCAGGCAGAGAGAGAGAGAGAGGCTGCAGCGGTGTGTGTGACAGATCTGTTCTTATCAGGGGTGTAACAGACTTACAATAAAAATAATAATAATATTGACAATAATAATAATACTACTATTAATATATATAACACTATATAATATATGTAATATTGCTGAGGAGTTTTTTTCAGGCAGAGAGAGAAGCTGCGGCACTGTGTATGACGGTATTATGGGGGGGGGGGGGGGGGGGTGATAGACCTACATGAGATCTACTGAACATATAATAATAATAATGATAATAATAATAATAATATAACTATAATCTATATTTTATAAATAATGAAATCTGCAGAGGGGTTCTGAGCAGAAAGAGAGGCTGCAGCAATGTGTGTGACCGATCTCTTCTCATTAGGGGTGTAATAATAGTAATAATTATTATTATCATCATTATTTTTAGTTTTATGGATTATTATGATTATTATTTCAATTATATTACAATGTATAATATTTGAAATAAAATATGCAGAGGGAGGTAGCAGCAGTGTGTGTATAACAGATGGGGGGGTGCTAGATTTACATGAGAAAAGAGATCTACTGATCAAATAATAATAATAATAATAATAATAGTCTGTATAATATATGTAACAGATTCTGCAGAGGGAAGTCCTAAAAAATAAATAAAAATAACTGCGGACAATCAGTCTTCCAGAAGCTTTGGGGCTCGTGCACACGGGACGTTTTTACAGTTGCTATTAGGGGGGCATTTGATGTTTTTTTTTTTAATGCCTCTAAAAGCCCCTCCATGTTAGCCTTTGTGTCCATGCACACATACACTGTCAGAGACGTTTGGAGGCATGAGCATTTAGGGGCAGTAGAAAAAAACGACAGCCTATATTTCCAAGAGCAGTAAAAATGAAAAATGCGTCTATAAGCGTCAAGCCCCGTTTGACATTTTTTTTAGGCATTTTTACATTATAAAGAGTGTTTTTAATGAAAAAAACGCCCCAAAATGCAGGAAAACCCGCAATAACACTAATGTAAAAACGCGGAAAAAATGGGCGTTTTTAGCGCTGCTCTAGCGCTGGCGTATTTAAAACGTCCTGTGTGCATGTGCCCTTAGGTTTCGATCGCACCAGGCCCGCTGGGCACCATTGGACAGTGCTTTGCCCGGTACAATCCCAATGCAAAGACAAGGCATTGGGCACAGCGCCCTCTTGTCTCATTTCATTGTAGCACGCTGCGTTGCATTGGAATCCACTGGAGAAAAATGAAAAAAGGGACAGGTGGTATTTTTGCACAGCGCACCGAGTTAAGGTCTCTTTCATGTCAAAACCTGGCAAAGGCGTGGTCACAGCCTCATCCACCCCATGGTTGCCTGAATAAAATGGCGCTGCCGTACAGTGACTGAATCTGATAGGATGTTACATCTGCTGGGAGCGCGCTCAATCGCACATCCTCATCACGGACAGTTTCCATTCATATAATGAGAATTGGGGGCCAGTAGGATGGGCTCCTGATCACATGATCACAGTGACAACCCCGGACACGCCTCCAGTGTTAGAAGCTGGCAGCAGGAAGGGGTTAAAGTTTGCTAATAACAATGTTTCTATTTTGTATATATTCCAGTTTAAAGTGATACTAAACACACACTGTGTAATGTACATTGTCTCTGTTTCTCTATGGGGATGACGGCTCTGTAATTATTTAAAAAGAAAACAAATTTAGGGATAGGGGTTAGGGTTCTCCCTTGAAGGTCAAGGTCAGGAGTTAGGGATAGGGTTAGGGATTTCCATTGAAGGTCAAAGGTCAGGAGGCGTGGCTTCCCTCCATCCAAGTGGGCTTGCCAAGTTACCCTAATGTCACTTTTTCCAGATGTCACATGACCCGTCTCTCCCCCAGCCTGTCTGCAGGGAAACATAAGCAGGAGGAGCTTCTAGTCCTCTGTTGCTGTTCATGTGTTCAACATAAAAAATAAAATTAAAAAAAAACAGCCTTTAGGAAAAGAGAGTAAAATAAATAATTCATATCAATAAACTGTTTTAAATTGTCATACAAATATGTATTTGAAATCAAATCTTTATTTTTTATTTTTTGGCAATAAAATGGTGTGGGGGGGTTTCTGGCAGTCACAGGCTGTGTTACGCCCCCTTCAGTCTTAGAATAAGAGGGAGGTGAAGCCTCCATTAATCTACATGTAATATCCCATTGTGTTTAGCTGGTTAGTGGGCGTGGAGGAGGAGGGAGGGAGTGGGCGGTCATTTACCATTGTGTATACACCCACATGTGTGACTCTATAGTCACATGGGCTGCTCAGATGTGATAGGGCAGAAATACTCAGCATAGAAACTCACTGAGAACTGAGCATGTGCAGAGCTGCCAACACCGCTCTGCAAAATCCCCAACTGCATTGGGGACATGGACAGGAGAGGGAGATAGAGAGCAGCGGGATCAACCTGGATTTTTGCAGAATACAGAAAAGGAATCTCATAGTGATAAGTGAGTATGACCGGCATGGAATACACCATTTATTCATCGTTTTTTACGATAGGAGTTTAGTAAAATGCTGTGCAAACTGTTGGCGCTATATAAATCCTGTATGATAATAATAATAGATTCCAGCATTCTGTGATCTTCCAGGAAAGAATCGATCAGCGCGATCAGCGTCTATGTGCGCGCTGTGAGCTCATCTCCTTTGTCACCAGTTCTCCGCTTTCTAAAGTTCTCCAACAATTCTGCAGAAATAAACGTTATCTGTCGATCTCATCTGCGCCCACACACACGACACAAGTGGTTTTCTAGATGAAATCTCACTTCTTCTAATTTTTTCTCTCTCTGCTGGTGTGACATGCCGACTGGCACATGTAAGGTTCCTGGACATCCTTGACACGCCATGCCGATGCCCCCCGTACAAGCGAGCAAAACCCTGCGACGCACAAAGGGAAGATGACGCAACTTTGTACATAAACACCAAGCTGGAAAGGAAAAAAAACCACATCTTTCAGCTTTAAATTGCCTGTCTATGGCGTAACTGTGCGTTGTTGTTCTTACCGCCCCCCCGGAAAAGTTGGGTAATATTTTGATGTCATCCTCTTTAACAACGTGCAGGTACCAATTCATTACCAGGCATGCTGTGATAGTTTGACTGACGAATACTCCAGCATGCAACACTGAACCCAAATTTATTTTGATATTTTCAACTAAATTTTTTCTTTCTTTTTTTTTACTATAAGAAGGAAAAAAGACCACTCACTTATTTATTATTATTTTTATTATTAATGTTTACTGTAATTTTTTTACCTTTAAAAATCTCACAAACATTGGTGGTCAGTGGCACTTTAAGGCTATGTTTAGATGTGCGGTAAAATTGCCACACCTCTAAAAAGTGATCTGTGCTTCGGGTCACTTTTCTGAGGCAGTTGACAGGTGAGGAGGAGGTGATATGTTGCTTCTTCACTTCCTGTTTTAGCCCCGTAAATGCCGCAACACCGTGCCGCAGTCGCATGCATTGCACACGACGCAGCAAAGCTCCATTTACTTGCCTGGGTTATGTTTGGTGGTGGTACTGCCCACCGCATCAGGTGGGATCATTTTTGCTGCGACTGTAAAGCAAAGCAGTTGCATTTGCAGCACGTTAACACCCTCATCCGCTACCTTCTCAGCTTATGGGGGGGGGGAGTGTTTTTACCACCCCCAACTGCAAGTGCAAATGAGCCCTAAAACCCTCTCACATTAACCTCTTGCCCACCATGCAAGGCATACAGTATGTGTGACAGCAGGATGGTTGGCCCTAAACACCCCCTTGCACTTTACATATGCGCACATGTCAGGCTGAGGTTGCTTTGCTGAGGGTGCGTTCGGTGCATGCTCCATGACAATGGATTATGATTGGGAGCCATTGGGATGTGCTCCTAATCATGTGACCACTGTGACAGCCAATTACAGTGATCATATGGTCAGGAAAGCAGGAAGTCTGTCCTGCGCCCCCCCCCCCCCCCCCCCCAGCATTAAGACCCACCGAATGAAAGGGAGGGGGCAGGGATGAGTTGAAAAAAAATATCACAATCGTCGGTGGTCAGTGGCACATTAAAACCTCTCCCCTTTCACCTTCAGTCTGCTGCAATCTTCCTGCAGAGTTTACAAACACCCCCTTCCTGTGTTGTGGATTGTCTGAATGTTTGTAAACACAGTCAGTGTTTACACTTGTGATAGCCGTGATTGGTTCCCAGCCATCACAAGGTACAGAGCCTCTCCATTTGGCTCTGTACATTTTGCCTGTACAGGCACAGCTCGCTCACAGGCATTCAACAGGTGCACTGGCTGCCTGTGTGTGTTTTCTGCAGTGTCATTTATAAGCAGAGATCCAGAAAATGACCCCAGGGGGTTTTCTGAGAGTCACCCAGGGACAGGAGCCAGGAACGAATATCACTGGTCTGATCAATGCCGATACGTTATAGTTCTATCTCTGGCAATCTGGAATGATCGGCGTTCCCTCACTTCCTTCTTATTATTGTTCTTCTGTTTACTAACATTGTATGTCACAAAGAAACATTTCTATCTTCTAGATGGCGGGTCACATGATACTTTGTACTTCGATTTGTAGCCATTTGTCATCATTGTACCGTATTACGGCTGAATGATATAAAAAGCTACATGCTCAAAAAAATATAAAATCTATCTAAAGCCAAATGTTATTTTTCATTTTGGACGGAGAAGTGAAGGCTTATGCCCACTACACACGATCTGATTATCGTCCGTTTTTTTTTTTTTGCATGCTAATCTCACGTCGAATCTGATGAGTTTACTGATATGAGTTGACTCATGTGTTGTAATGCATTTTTGAATGATAGGTGTACTGATTAAACGAAAATTGTACGATCTGGCATCGTACGAAAAAAATTTCCGTGCATGTCCGATAGAATAATATCGGGTGAACTGTCCTGATCAGCACTCAAAAGCTCTGTACTAACGTTCCGATTATCGTACGGTCGATTAGAATGCAGAATTTTTCCTATGATTTTCGGATCGTGTGTACGGGGCTTAAGGAGGAGTTCCACCCAGGGGGGCCATTAAAAAAAAAAAAAAATAAAAGTCAGCAGCTACAAATACTGCAGCTGCTGACTTTTAATTGGACACTCACCTGTCCCTGGGTCCAGCGGTGCGGGGGATCGAAGCCCCGCTCGTCCCCCCCCTCCGCTCGTCGGCGCCGGCATTTCAACTGTGGGCGCCGGGCTGTGGCTTCACAGCCTGGCACCCACTGCGCATGCGCGAGCGGCGCCGAGCGCCGTGATTGGCCGCTCAATCACCTGGGACCTGCAATGGGTCCCAGATGATTGACAGGAGGGAGGGAGAATTGCCGAGCCCTTCCTGTGCCAGGGGGAAGTGATGTCATCAGCCCAGGCAGACGAAGGGGCAGATTACGAGGGACCACCTAGCAACAGGCATTTAGAGGTAAGTAAAAAAAAAAAAAATATCCAAATGTTTTTTTGTTTTTTTTTTTAGAATTTTTTAGATATGTATGTTTTTTTGGGTGGAACCCCACTTTAAGAATTAGAATGCCTTTCAGTTTTATATCATTGCTGTTTGTGTCCCCACTGTGGAGATTCAACCTCCATTGTACTCTCCATTATGGAGACAAAAAAATGAGAGGAATCCAAAGAGTTGTCATCAAAACAAGAATAAGGGGAAACCTTCTGATGGGTTGCAGCGACCATTGTCTGAGGGTTTCCTTTCACTCTGAAAGAGATTTCCTCTCACTTCCTGTTGGGTCTCTGTGAAAGGAAGTGAAAGGAAATCTCTCTAATTAAACACCATCCCTGTGCTGAGTTCCCGAGTCTCTACACCCGCTGTGCCCATTATGAGGGGTTCTCACCATCCCTGTGCTGAGTTCCCGGGTCTGTACACCCGCTGTGCCCATTATGAGGGGTTCTCACCATCCCTGTGCTGAGTTCCCGGGTCTGTACACCCGCTGTGCCCATTATGAGGGGTTCTCACCATCCCTGTGCTGAGTTTCCGGGTCTGTACACCCGCTGTGCCCATTATGAGGGGTTCTCACCATCCCTGTGCTGAGTTCCCGGGTCTGTACACCCGCTGTGCCCATTATGAGGGGTTCTCACCATCCCTGTGCTGAGTTCCCGGGTCTGTACACCCGCTGTGCCCATTATGAGGGGTTCCTACCATCCCTGTGCTGAGTTCCCGGGTCTGTACACCCGCTGTGCCCATTATGAGGGGTTCTCACCATCCCTGTGCTGAGTTCCTGGGTCTGTACACCCGCTGTGCCCATTATGAGGGGTTCCCACCATCCCTGTGCTGAGTTCCCGGGTCTGTACACCCGCTGTGCCCATTATGAGGGGTTCCCACCATCCCTGTGCTGAGTTCCCGGGTCTGTACACCCGCTGTGCCCATTATGAGGGGTTCCCACCATCCCTGTGCTGAGTTCCGGGTCTGTACACCCGCTGTGCCCATTATGAGGGGTTCCCACCATCCCTGTGCTGAGTTCCCGGGTCTGTACACCCGCTGTGCCCATTATGAGGGGTTCCCACCATCTCTGTGCTGAGTTCCCGGGTCTGTACACCCGCTGTGCCCATTATGAGGGGTTCCCACCATCTCTGTGCTGAGTTCCCGGGTCTGTACACCCGCTGTGCCCATTATGAGGGGTTCTCACCATCCCTGTGCTGAGTTCCCGGGTCTGTACACCCGCTGTGCCCATTATGAGGGGTTCCCACCATCCCTGTGCTGAGTTCCGGGTCTGTACACCCGCTGTGCCCATTATGAGGGGTTCCCACCATCCCTGTGCTGAGTTCTCAGGTCTGTACACCCCCTGTGCCCATTATGAGGGGTTCCCACCATCCCTGTACTGAGTTCCCGGGTCTGTACACCCGCTGTGCCCATTATGAGGGGTTCCCACCATCCCTGTGCTGAGTTCCCGGGTCTGTACACCCGCTGTGCCCATTATGAGGGGTTCCCACCATCTCTGTGCTGAGTTCCTGGGTCTGTACACCCGCTGTGCCCATTATGAGGGGCCCCCACCATCCCTGTGCTGAGTTCCCGGGTCTGTACACCCGCTGTGCCCATTATGAAGGGTTCCCACCATCCCTGTGCTGAGTTCCTCAGAAACCCCCTGTGTCAGAAGTCTCTGATGGAAGCTGATATCCTGAGGCTCATATACCAGTTCCAGGATAGTTCACGAGCCTGTTTAGAGTTTAGAGATAAGTGATGTCACCCCCCGGTTCAGCATGCAGCCAGTGAGTCAGACATGCTCTTTCCTATTATGGTCTATGAGATGGATTTAGCTCCTTTGCCCCCATAATGACTTTTCATGTCAGGCTACAGAGAGAAGTCATGGTGACTACTGGAAAGTCGTACGAGATTCTGCGGCTTGGACGCCCCCACAATCTGCACCTCTAAAAATAGACTTCCTCTGCCTTCGTCTTCTTTGAAAAGACTCACGTTTCTCACATCTGTAGCGTAGTGCACTATTCATTCCTTCCCCTTCTTTTCACTAGAAATTCGGCCTGAAAGGTATTTTTAGCCCTGAGGAACCTCTTGCCCCATCATAAGTAAAGTTCAGTGTGTATACATTGTGTCCCGTGATCTCAGACGTGGTCCACATAGCAAAGGTCACATCTTCGTCACATTAGATGGATACATTTAAAGTGTATGCATGACAAAACTTTGTTTTTTACGTTTTGGATGGAGTGAGGAAGTGTTAGACCCCCTGTCATGTTTTTATTGCTCTCCATGTCCCTGTAGGGGAGGTTCCTGGTGATTATAGGCGTCATTAATCCCTTACACTGCCGGAGCCATTTCTGCACACATGTTTAAAAGAGCCTTTTAGGGCTGAAGATGAAATTAACCCCCCCTCCCCCCCAACAGTAGCGGCTGGTGTTTTTTTGGGGGGGAGGGGGCGGCAAACAACCAGCTCCCCCTGGCAGCACGGTACTACCGTACTGCGGGCAGCGGCTCTGGTGTCCTCCAGCACAGCGGGCAGACCCCATCTAGGTGGCGGGCAGCAGGGTGCGGGCAGCGGGTCCGGTGTACGCTCCTCCAGCGGCTTCCTCCATGGCGTCCGCCGTGCGTCTCCACTCTCCTCCTCCTAAGTGCTAGGATCGCCTGACGTTTTGGCCAATAGGGAAACGGGTCTCAGGACCCGCCTCTTGATTGGCAGGGAGGAAATTTTAGTGTGAAAATAGCGAATATTCATTCTCTATCGTCACACAACTGGGTGGGATCAGAGCGCAGTGCTCCAACAATTCTTTTTTTTCAGATCCTCAGAGAGTTCTTTGCCATGAGGTGCCATGTTGTACTTCCAGTGACCAGTATGAGAGAGTGAGAGCGATAACACCAAATTTAACACACCTGCTCCCCATTCACACCTGAGACTTTGTAACACCAACGAGTCACATGACACCGGGGAGGGAAAATGGCTAATTAGGCCCAATTTGGAGATTTTCACTTAGGGGTGTACTGACTTTTGTTGCCAGCGGTTTAGACATTAATGGCTGTGTGTTGAGTTATTTTGAGGGGGCAGCAAATTTACACTGTCATACAAGCTGTACACTCACTACTTTACATTGTAGACAAGTGTCATTTCTTCAGTGTTGTCACATGAAAAGATAGAAGAAAAGATTTACACAAATGTGAGGGGTGTACTTACTTTTGTGAGGTACTGTATACTGTAATATATATATATATATATATATTATATATATATATATATATATATATATATATATATATTTATGTTACATAAATAATAATACTTAGTTGTTATTATTGATAATAATGTTAATGAATTGTTAAGTCTCTGCTGACAGAATTTCCTCCCGTTCCAATCTATCCAATACTAAGATAGATGGTTTTGGTTTGGCATACACTGTAGGATGGTGTAAGATCTTCAGGTTTATACAGCGGCCTTCACCCAACGCAGCCACTAAATAAAGTCTAGCAGATATTAATATAGATGATTATAGATATAAATTGATATAAATTGCAGGCACACAATTGTACCCACATTAGACCAAATCTTACCCCCATCCCCCTTAGAAGGTTCACTTTGTGCCCTCAGTAGAGGAAACCAGTAAATGCGGCTGCCCACCTGAACCCCAATCATGTTTTGGGTGGAGTCAGCGCTGTGACACTAATACATTGATTGCTATGTATTATTATCTGTGTGGGTTCCATGGAGCTCCATGTGGGTGTACAGGGGATTAGGAATGTGTATATACAAGACTCTCGCCCGTATTTATCACCATGGATCCCGCCTCTTCGCTGCGCTCACTATAACACTCCTTGTATTGTTGGGTGGAAACGCGTCCAGGTGAGGATCCTGCGTGAGCTGGGAGAGGATTCACAGACTCAGATTACCTGGGATGACACGGGAACAATAATATATAAAGAGGTATCAATCTCTTCTCATGACACCTCTATGGCGCTCTCCTGCCCGGGCCCTCAGGATACATGGCCCAGGATTGGTGGGATGAATAACCATAGGTGTGCGCAGTCTATTACATTAGGGTGTGTACCCCAAAACTCACATGCATGTGGGTATTTGTGTGTGTATATATATATATATATATATATATATATATATATATATATATATATATATATATATATATATATATATATATATATATATATATACTGTATATATATATATATACTGTATATATTTATCAGAGAGAGAGAGGGGGAGAGAAAGAGAGAGGGGGTCGAGAGAGATAGGGGTGGGAGAGAGAGAAAGAGATAGGAGGGTGAGAGAGAGAGGGGGGTAAGCGAAACAGAGAGAGAGGGGTGAGAGAGAGAGGGGGGTGAGAGAGAGGGGGTGAGAGAAAGAGAGAGAGGGGGGTGAGAGAAAGAGAGAGAGAGAGAGAGAGAGGGGGGTGGGAGAAAGAGAAAGAGAGAGAGGCGGGGCAGGAGAGAGAGTGGATGGGAGAGAGGGGGAGAGAGAGGGGGGGGTGGGAGAGAGAGGGGGGTGAAAGAGAGGGGGGGGAGGGGGTGAGAGAGAGGGAGAGAGAGAGAGAGAGGGGGGTAGAGAGAGAGAGAGAGGGTGGGAGAGAGAGAGAGGGAGAAAGAGAGAGGGGGTGAGGGAGAGGGGTGAGAGAGAGGGGGCGGGAGAGAGAGAGAGGGGGGTGAGAGAGAGAGGGGGGGAGAGGGGGGTGAGAGAGAGAGGGAGAAAGAGAGAGGGGGGTGAGAGAGAGGGAGAAAGAGAGAGGGGGTGGACAGGGCCGGACATTTGAAGAGTGTATTATATATAGATATATCTATATCTATCTATCTATCTATCTAT